>REGM01000094.1:724184-737538 GCA_004194415.1 Aurelia aurita
CATGGGCGGTAGGAAACGCGTGGATTGCTTTTTGAAAAATATTGTGGTCATTGGTTGGGGTTATTAAGATTAAATTAGCCGCGATGTTTTGGAGCGGCTTCCTGTTATTTTGTAGCCACTTACGGGATTAGAGTCGATGGGCAGATTAGCGTCTGCCGGGTCAACCGTAAGTGGCTACAAAATAACAGGAAGCCGCTCCAAAACATCGCGGCTAATTTAATCTTAATAACCCCAACCTATGACCACAATATTTTTCAAAAAGCAATCCACGCGTTTCCTACCGCCCATGGTTTTAGCAATTGTAATGTTGAGCACACAGTTCATGCGATCAACCCACTTTACTCATGGTCTCCAGTTATATCTTTCGGGCCTGATTAGATGGGAATTTAACCATAGAGCGGGGATTTCAGCCCTCCTATCCGAGGTGAAAATATTCTCGATTACATGGGAGTTTTCAAACCAGGGCTTAAGTTTGCTGCCACGTGCCAAATTAGTTTCCACTTGTGAAAACGGTCCAATGTCAGTGCATCCGATGTAAGACAATAAAGATTAAGCAATAATTAGATGTGACAGTAAGGATCAAAATTTCAGCCCTGAACAGAGCAAAGAGGGCTGAAATTTCTGCCCTATGGTGAACATTTCTCATGTAATCAACGACAGCAATAGACGATTGCGCTAAAGATGGCGTCGAGGAATTTTTTACCAAGATCCTTTGCGGTTTTGAAGAAATCAACCACTCAAAGCATTCGAAATTCAATTCGACGCAAAGCATCATGGTAAAAAATTCCTGTCCGCCATCTTTAGCGCAATCGTCTATTACGAGTCGTTCAATAGAGAGGGGAGCTGGAATCTCACCTCGGGTAACAGGGCTGAAGTCTCAGCCCTATGGTGAAAACTCCCATGTAATCAGACCCTTAGGTTTGCAGTAATAAGTTATTTTTGTATTCTCTTGGAGAACTTGTGTAATTTTTTCCATCGTCACCCCCCCCCCCATTTAACAATGACTTAGAAAGCGCACAGAAAGCATACGTTCACTTAGCAAAGCTGAAGACATTTAGCAGGCCACATTTCAACCTATTCGAAGGACATCTCACCTCATGCAAAGTCGATGTCTACCAGAGAAGATGGGTATCAGGAAAATTCGGAGATAATAACTAAAGCTTGTCCTTTTGGTGCAAGGTGAGATCATGTTTTCCCCATAAAACAACACAAACAACAAACCCTAAGAATGTACTATTCCTTTGCTTTTCAGACGAGTTCAGAAGAACATCGGATTGTGGAATCAAGATTAGCTAGCAAAGAGATTGAAGTACTATTTCCAGAACAAATTAAGAATTTCGAGAAACTTCCGATTCAGTACAGGGTAAGCCATGTCGATTTCAATTTTATTGCTAACAAAAACAAAAATGTAAAATGAAAACGAGGCTGGCATTTTTTCTCTTTGTTAACAACAAGAGCAATGACAAAATATGTAAAACGAAAACGAGGCTGGCATTTTTTCTCTTAACAAAAGCAAACTTTGTAACAATAACCTCAGCTTTTGATTGACGCAACAGTACAAAGCGATTAGCGATTGCAGACAAAGGAACGTCTCTGAAGCAGCAAATCAAAACAAGCAAAGCTGCAAAAGTTACCGGGGAGCCAGTATGGCCAACTGTCTCGCTGCGTGCAGACTATACTTTTCCACTGCGAAGGAGTGCCAACAAGATCCTCGTTGGTACTCCTTCGCAGTAGAAAAGTATAGTCTGCACGCAGGCTACTAACTATCNTTGTCCTTTTGGTGCAAGGTGAGATCATGTTTTCCCCATAAAACAACACAAACAACAAACCCTAAGAATGTACTATTCCTTTGCTTTTCAGACGAGTTCAGAAGAACATCGGATTGTGGAATCAAGATTAGCTAGCAAAGAGATTGAAGTACTATTTCCAGAACAAATTAAGAATTTCGAGAAACTTCCGATTCTGTACAGGGTAAGCCATGTCGATTTCAATTTTATTGCTAACAAAAACAAAAATGTAAAATGAAAACGAGGCTGGCATTTTTTCTCTTTGTTAACAACAAGAGCAATGACAAAATATGTAAAACGAAAACGAGGCTGGCATTTTTTCTCTTAACAAAAGCAAACTTTGTAACAATAACCTCAGCTTTTGATTGACGCAACAGTACAAAGCGATTAGCGATTGCAGACAAAGGAACGTCTCTGAAGCAGCAAATCAAAACAAGCAAAGCTGCAAAAGTTACCCCGGAGCCGGAGCCAGTATGGCCAACTGTCTCGCTGCGTGCAGACTATACTTTTCCACTGCGAAGGAGTGCCAACAAGATCCTCGTTGGTACTCCTTCGCAGTAGAAAAGTATAGTCTGCACGCAGGCTACTAACTATCTCCTTGTGCACGCGAAAAGGGATTGTTAAGAGAAGACATGAGTATGTATCGAAAGAAGAAGGATGTATCGAAAGATCAGCCTCGCGGATTTTATTTATCTAATTCAGAAGCCGAGCATTTAAGTAGCTTGTGCGCAGCAGCCTCAACACTCCTCCGGGAAAGTATCGAGATAGTTTCCCGTAAGAGTGTCGAGGCTGCGCATAGGCTAAGCATTAAGTGTTTAGTTAGACCCTAAATAAACGATTGTAGTGCTGACTGTGCAGAAATTTATTACGCCATATACAAAAACCCGAACAGTATAAAAATTATTATTTATTTGGAATTTAACTAAATGGAATATGCTCCCAAATCATTTCTTAGATTTGAACAGTATTGAAAGTTTTAAAAAGGAGACGTCAAAATTCATGTTGTTATTGATAACGGACACTTATTTTATTGAACGTTTTTTGTGCCAATTGTAAATATAATATACATATACCGGGTGACCCAAAGAAAAGTGAAACTTTTTGAAAAATCATCAAAATTGATTATATTACTGATCATGAACATAGTTTCATGTGCATATGTATGAAAGACCAAATTTATCTTGGACATATTGCAAAGTCTTGAAATGGCTTTGTAACTTCGGTTGCATGTTTTATGTAATGGCCATGGGGTTGTCATTGTCTTTTGCTCCCTGTGGTATCGTCCATGTAGTGTTGTATAGTTGTATAGTAATTAGAAAGTATAGTAGTTGTATCATGTATTGTAACATTTTAGATGAATATATAAAAAAAAAATCTGTAGGGATTTGCTCTTACAAGCTACCTAGTTTTGAAACATACTCTGAAATCAGACGAAATGATTATAGAATTGAATGCTTCCCCCAGTACCACTTAAAAAGTTGCCTATGACCTTGATGAAGGTCTTATAGCATGCCAGAATCGAAACCTCATATGAAATCACAAGAAATAGCTTTTTGGATAAAAAAGTGGGAATTTTGTGAAGTATCACTGCTCAAAACACGTTTTTTCATGCCGTAATTTCACCGTCCCCCCCCCCCCCCCGAAAGAATAAAATGACATTAATCCATTAAAATTATTTAGTCTTTGATACAAATACACAAAAAGAAAATTCCAAGATCGATCAAGCATAATCAAGTATTTGCGACTTTTCAAAAATTTTTATTCTCGTGCAGTAGCCCCTTTTCTTACAAGAATGTGATGCCGAGAGGTTTACCTAGTTCAATTCGAAATTTCATTTTCTTTCAGGGTTTCTGTGGATCCACGATCGTCTCGAAAGATCGTCTACTGATACCTGCTAACCCTGAAATGGGTGTTCTCTATTACAAAGACAATTATTTCGCATTTTCGACAGCTGATGCAGCTTATGACTTTGCCAGCCGACCTGATTATTTTATCACTAATGTTGCGGATAGAGCAAAGAGGTCACCAGAACTTATTCAGCTCCTCGAATTGCATAAACAGTTTGCTGCAATTACGCCGTATGCCAAGGTATTTTCCTTTGCCACTTTTGTTTTGCCAAGGGTACGTTAGAGTTTCCAGTCATGGCTTTGATTTTCATGGCCATCTTGTGTAACACCAAAGGGAGTCAAAAGATATGCGCGCACAGATCTAAAAATGAGCCAAATTAACTAAGAAACAATGGCGTGTGTAGGCATGTTTTTTGTCCTGTTTATAGTTCACTACCGTTCATTCACTTAAGTTTGAAAGAATTCTGACTCCGCAATCATGCCAACAAATTTGTTTATTTTATTCTCGATAGCGGAATTAAATGTTGGTAGCTTTCCTATCGTTATTGGTTGGTAACTTAACTTGGTAGTAGAACCACTAATCAGCAAACTTTAAATTTGCTCTCATGTCTGAACCAGAGCTGCCAGTGCTAAAGAGTACTAAAGATGGTGGAAAAACTAAGGGAGGGCAAGTCTGGAAATCGAAAATTCTGGAAAGCCACAACTTCATTAAGTGTGTGAATGAAATGTACCAGGCGACTCAAAAACTTCACTAGCTTGATCACACCTAGCTACCAAAAATCAAAAGTTATCGGCACATGCTTTGTATCACAATTTAGTTGAAAGCATTGGCTATCTTTTGAGATGCTGCTTGGCAGGGGTGGCGNGTTATTGGTTGGTAACTTAACTTGGTAGTAGAACCACTAATCAGCAAACTTCAAATTTGCTCTCATGTCTGAACCAGAGCTGCCAGTGCTAAAGAGTACTAAAGATGGTGGAAAAACTAAGGGAGGGCAAGTCTGGAAATCGAAAATTCTGGAAAGCCACAACTTCATTAAGTGTGTGAATGAAATGTACCAGGCGACTCAAAAACTTCACTAGCTTGATCACACCTAGCTACCAAAAATCAAAAGTTATCGGCACATGCTTTGTATCACAATTTAGTTGAAAGCATTGGCTATCTTTTGAGATGCTGCTTGGCAGGGGTGGCGCCAGGGGAGGGCTTGAGAGCTACAGCCCCACCGTCGGAAGCATCTAGCCTCCCGTCGTAGGAAATTGTGGGTTATTGTCAGAGGAAATTTGGCAAAAAGACGTATGAAAATGGCATTTTTAGTCATTTTAGCCCTCCTGTCGGAAGTTGGAGCCCCTCTGTCGGAAGATTTCTGGTGCCACCCCTGCTGCTTGGTCATTTTAAGCCGAGACTACTCTCCGAAAAACCTGATTTAAAGAAAATTTAAAATCTTATATTTCTCGGGCAGAGCGAAATAATCGCCATCTTTTTCCAGTTCGCGTTTTCTAAAGGTTAAACATAGCCTTGAAGTCGTTTAGGAAATCTATTGTACGCGAAAACGTAGCCTGCGCGCACTCTACCAAAGGAAAAGTCTACTTTTCCTTTGGTAGAGTCTGCGCGCAGGCTACGAAAACGCTGCTCTGTGCTCCTTTTCAAGTGTTCCTAAGCCAACTTCCAAGACATGGACTGGAAAGAGGTTGCGATTGTTCAAGTTTGAGTAATAAACGATAGAATCAGCACATTTTGGAAACCGCTTTTTGGCCAGTAGTCAAAGCTTAAACTGAGCGAGTAACATCTCAAAAGATAGCTTGGCCTTTCAACTCAGTGCTGATGATAAAATTTGTTGATAACATGTGGTTTAAGCAGTTGAAGCATGGGCAATAATGCACTGTTGATGAGTCCTAAATTTTGACCCAAATTGCATTCTTACCCATTGTGTTGTGTTCTCTTCCACGGGATTGTGAAAAACCTTGATAATATTGCTTTTCCTTCGCTCTTGCCTCCTCACAACTTGGCTTGAATCCCGCCATTATTCAAATAAAGTTCAAACTGTTTTTCGCGCCTGAGCTCCTACGCAGCGATGCTTCTCGTTACAAACGTCCACTGAAAAAGTTACTTTTCACGCAATCCCGTGGTAGAGAAAACAACACGATGTGCAAGAATACAATTTGGGTCATGATATAGGCCACATCAATGGTAGCCTGCGTTACAGACCACAACGACCCCTCATTATGGTCTGTGACGCAGGCTACATCAACGGTGACTTTTTGACTGTGGTTTAAGAAAGCAAGGTGCGATCTAGCACGTGAAGTTTTTTTTGGTCACCAGCTAACATGGGCTATTTGTTACTTTCCTAGCTTCTGTATTTTTTCTTTTGTACTGTTTTCGGTTTGTTTTCTGACCATTTTTTCGATGTTTTTCTTAGGGTAAGGGGCCAGGAGGAATGATGGAGGCACCAACAACAAAAGCAGATTGCGGAACCCAAACGGATACACATTTCATGGAATCAAATATCGTGAAGACTTATGAATGGAATGAATGGGAACTGAGAAGGAAGGCCATCAAATTGGTATGTGTTTTAAATTTAAACTGTTTCCTGCTCATGGAAGGACATGGTTCATGGTCGTGCTGTCCTGCCGTATGGTTGGATTGTTTTAATCGAATTCAATTGTTTTGAATAAACAGAGCTGATCCTAATGCGTTGCGCCCAACCTCGTTCCCAGGGTGTTCTTACGTCATACGCTCATCACGAAGCCGATTGAACACCCTGGTACACATGGCACAAATTCGCCCAAAATAAGGGCGGATTAGCAGCCATTATGGATTTGCAGTTGGCAGGAAAACGCTCATTATGCGACCTCGATTCCAAACAACAAAGTAACATTGTAGTGGTCGATTAGATTATATTGTTGATATTCGAATAATTAGTAAGTTTTCGAGACATAATTTGCGTTATCTATTATTTTCGAATAGCCAATCAAATTGCAGAACGGCCACTTGTATCCCAGAGTAGAGGTAGAGCAACGAACTCACTCTGGGGGACGAGATTGCGTTGCGCCTTGATAGGACGCAAACGCGAATTGGTTTTGAAGCTCTGCGTGATTGGACAGTAAAGTTCAAGCAAACAATTTTACTTGTAGTTTTCAATATAATGTTGCCAGGTACAATTTAATCCCGGTATAACGAGCCTCCCGGTATAATGAACCTAATGTTATAATTTTCATTAAAAAATTCTTTGTAAATTCTCTCGATTTAACGAACTCCCCATGTAACGAACATTTTGCTGGTTCCCTTCAGAGATCTTTATACCGGGATTCCACTGTCCACTATATGTGCTTATAGGAGTTTCAAGTGGAAATTTTCATTACTGAGGTCCTTCGTTTCATTTTAGACAAATCTGCGAACAAAGATCACACATTCAATGCAGACAGACCTAAGCAATTACAAGCGTGATAATGAAACTCAAGTTTATCTCCCAAAGTAAGTTTACCTTCCTTTTTATCTCTCCTGTTTTAAAGTATAACGACAAATCATACAGAGCAAATTAAAGTGCCATTTCATTGGGAAAAATTGCAATGCTTTGAAAATGAACACAAAATGGATTGGTACTTATGGATTATTTTAGCAGATTTTTAATTTCCAGCTTTTCCAATAAAAGAAAGCACAAGGCTTTGTAATTTGGATATAAGTTCAACTATAAGATAACGCTGTACAGTTGTAAGGGATGTTCCTTGTGGGAGAGGAAGCTACTCTTCTGTGTGCAGAGATTGCTTAGTGGTAACGCGCTTGACTACCAATCTGAAGGTTGGTGGTTCGAGTTCCCGACGTGGCAAACTTGCTACCTAGAGTGAGAAGAGTCGCTAACTCTCTGTAATTCCAGGCTAAAAGAGTCACGAGGTGTGGTCACATCAAGAGGAAGGACCAGGACACTGCTTCGACAAGCTTAGTTTCTGAGTGTTCCTAAAAACTACATTCGGATGCTAGGCAGAAATAAAGTTACTTACTTACTTCTACTATTCAAAGTAAGAATCCAAACAAAAAAGTTATCCCTTGATGCTAACAGTCTTGGGAGTTAAGCGAATGTACAGTTTTAAGAAAATCATTATTTTCTTGGGATTGTTATTTGAAAGAAGTTCGAAAAAAATTTGTCAGATTCGCGTTAGTCTCTAAGAAATGGATCTTCGTTCGAACCACTGCGAACGAGTCGATGGTTGTTTTCTACACCTTATCATTTGCTTCTCTACTTCGTTATAAGTACATTCATATTTTATAAGAAACCGCTTATTATAAGAAACTGTAGTAGCCTATTCCCAGAAAACTAAGAAACTCTCCTAGAAGCAATCAGATGCCAATTCTAAGTCAAAGAACTTTTCCAAATTTTTTTTATAAGTTGCAAAGTGTTTTTAAACAGAAAGTGAATTACCAACCCAAATGATTCTAAAAAGTGTAATTTCTGCTTATGTTCGGTTCTTTATTGTAATTCTTGGTCCTCGATGAACTTCGCTAAATTTTGACATTCAATTTCATGAAAAGTTAGGAAACTCTGCAAGAAACTTTCACTATAAGAATTGGGCCCAAACTTAAGAAACCCTACTACAAATTTCAGAGGCAAGTTTCTGATAAAAAAATGAGTGTACTTTGTGCGTATTTTGATTGATCTTATTTCAATTTGTACACAATCTAACTCTTGTCATTTTGTTCTCTAGGAATATCGAGACCCAAACAAAGAGAGACGGCTCTTCAAATGTCCCCAAGCCTTCAGTATTCATCGCTGGTTTACGAGGCTGTGATTCGACGAGAACGAAAATGACGAAAGTCGACCTGACTCTTGATGTTGATCAAACGTAAAGGTAGTAGGACACGTTAGTAAGGTAGTAGGACACGTTATGTGAAGAACTTTGTAATTGATTTGTATATAGTAATTATCTGACATTTTCACAGGAATTAATTTTGAGGTGAAGTTATTAACTGTGTGTTTGCTATATGAATGCCTGGACTTTTTGTATGTTACAGTCACCCCTTCTTTTAGCTTGGAAAAGATCGCAAATATAGGCATTGGGATAAAGATGTTTTCTACTAACATTGTCAGAATTTCTGAGTGAACAACAGTGTCGCAAGTTCTGAGACAATCACAATGAAATACAGAAAAATTTCTCGTCACAGTGTGGGCAAACATTTTTTGTTGAAATTTCATTTGTCCAAAAATTTATTTTCTCCAAAATCTGAATGTGGTCAACGAAAATTTTTGGGTTACAGGCTGGTGTTGTTGAATAAAATATCATGTCCTTTGGAACACACGACACTACTGCACTCTCCTTCGCAGAGGCTGTATTAACGGAGGACGGATGATATGATCCGCGCCAATACAGCCTCTGCGAAGGAGAGTGACACTACTAGGGGAAAAGCTACGAATTACTTGAATTCTTCCTCAAAGATGACATCCATCTTTTGCTCGAGAAATTCGGCGGTTAATTTCAGAGCTTCAATCACTACATCGAAAAGACTATTATTTTTAGAAAGGTAATAAATAATCAAGAGAAAAGCGACTCTCGTCTATTTCAAAGTCAATTTTTGCTACAAATGCTACTAAATAATTCACTAGTTTTAAAGTCTTTTGCTTCTGGTCTCCTCTCAGGGTCTTCATATAAAAGCCAACGTNCGGAGGACGGATGATATGATCCGCGCCAATACAGCCTCTGCGAAGGAGAGTGACACTACTAGGGGAAAAGCTACGAATTACTTGAATTCTTCCTCAAAGATGACATCCATCTTTTGCTCGAGAAATTCGGCGGTTAATTTCAGAGCTTCAATCACTACATCGAAAAGACTATTATTTTTAGAAAGGTAATAAATAATCAAGAGAAAAGCGACTCTCGTCTATTTCAAAGTCAATTTTTGCTACAAATGCTACTAAATAATTCACTAGTTTTAAAGTCTTTTGCTTCTGGTCTCCTCTCAGGGTCTTCATATAAAAGCCAACGTATTATCTTTGCCTAGAAAAAGTACAGAAAAATAGAGTATGCTCACATTTTTTCAAGCAAGGAGGCTTAGAGAAGGTGTTGTGTTGTGACGCAGTGGTGTAATCCTCTGACTTTGCAGCCAGCACAGTCAGGCGGACAGGGTTCAACCCCACTATTTGAGCGTCATGACAAGGGGTCGCGGACTCGATTAGGTCTTCTCTACTTCTGCGATCCCAGCGCTAGGCGCTAAAAAACGTAACTTCACCTTCAGAACACGTCGCTGACGAATATTTACCGTTTGTCTTAGGCCCCATACACTATCCATTTCTAATGACTATTTCGCGGGCTGTTCTCTTATTTTCTTATTCTTTGCTTGTTGTTATCAATTTCTTCAAAGTTGGCTAAAAATATTGAAGATAGCTAAAATGTAAAGTTAAAAACCACTGTACAGCTAATTAATGCAAGAATCTTTAAAATCTAAAAACATTAAAAGCAGGTATGGAGTCAAATAAAACCCAAATTTGGTATAAAAATTCGAACATTTCTGTATGGGCAACTTGTTGAGCAGCAATAGACCTTTTCACAGAGGTCTGGGACGACGCGCTACTTAGTGTTCCTAAATATAGGTGACTATCTCTTTTCATGTTTTAAGCCTTTCTGGTCTTCTATAAACCATTTAGCTTAATTTAAATGCGAAATTTCGTGCACAGCTTCTCCCACTTCAGCTCTCCGCTCAAGTTCAGTGATTGTATCGCGAAGAGGATTCCCTCTATCCGCCATNTCAGCTCTCCGCTCAAGTTCAGTGATTGTATCGCGAAGAGGATTCCCTCTATCCGCCATCTTCCAGAAAAGTAGCGCGCCGTCCCAGACCTCTGTGAAAAGGTCTATTGTTAATTACACATTTAAGTTGGATAAGTGACGACGAGTTTCATATAGGAGGAGAGGGCTCAAATCTTTAAAAAGGTGGATGTAAAATTCTTATTTCTTTTAATGAAATGGCTTGAAAGGAACTTCGGGTACTTTGGGAAAAATCTGCCGTGGACATTTTTTGATATCTTGATTATTTTCAAAATGGCGGCATTTATCATATTTGAGGCTGTGACGTCATCAAATTTCTAAATCCTAAACCAGAAGAGCGACAGATGTCTGCTTGCCATCACATCGTAGACCTTCATGAACTATGGTTTTCTTGAAGATCTTGAAGATTGTATCATTTTTCCTCGATTGATTTAGGATTTACGGTGATTTTAGATTTTTCCAAATTTTCCATGAATTCTTTCAACAAAAATATAAACGCCGCCATTTTGAAAATAATCAAGATATAAAAAAATTTCCACGGCAGATTTACAGCAAATTACCCTAAGTTACTTTCAAGCCATTTAGTTTAAAGTAAAATGTAATAAATTTTACACCCACCTATTTAAAGATTTGAGCCCTATGTTGGTATTTATATTGATTTTACACTAAATTCTATTATATACTAATCTCCCCCACTACCCTACCTGTGTCAAAAGGTGAATTCAGTGAGCAAAACGTTCACAACACAAAAGTTTTTGAAAAAAATCGATTGCGAAAAGAGTATTACCTCATCTGGATACTTTTCTTCAAAACCGATTGGAAGGCTGTTCTGCTTCGCGCCAAAAAGACTCTGCAATGTCAAGTTAAACTGCTATATCCGCGAAACCTTAATCAGTTCATGAGCGATAGGACACCAAGTCAATCTCCTTGCCAAGTGCCAAGGGTATCTGTTGTTGTCAACACGAGGCTAGCCCTCAACAGATAGATAGATCAATGTAGGCGTTGCAGTTTACGGAAAATCTTTATTGACACTGGGTAGGAGGGTTGGACACCAAATGTGTATCAGTGTAAATTTAAATCAGTAGTGAGCCACCTTAAAGTGCAGATCCACATTGTTAAGGTGCCTTTGCACTTTAAGGTGGCTCACTACTAAAAAAATTTAAGTTCGTAGACCAGTGATAAAGTGGCACACTAACAACTAAACATAATTTCAAAACACATAAACAATAGGTTAAGGTGTCTCACTACTGATAAAAATTTTACACTAATACACACTTGGTGTCCTATCGCTCATGATCGGTTGTTATAAATAAACTGCTGAACAAACATAAATGCTGGAAACTTTTCGCGTGAGTGCCTGCAGTCCTGATTTAATAGAAAAGATTGATTGGCGCTTTGCTAAATCTACCTTTCCCACCAAAATTATAGAAATTCACAAGATTATAGAAGTCACATGGCAGGAAAGCCAAAGAGAGGGAGCTAGGAGGGAAGACTGCCCCAGACCCCGACTTCAGAAGGGCTCCTAAAAAGCTACCATACGGAGAACTAGTGCCAGTTAGGGCGGTTCCTATATTTTTCGAGTCTGGGCAGTGTGGTGTAACGAAGTTGTCTAAAAAATTGAAACACGTCAGATACCGTCATTCTGCAGACCACCTCTGTTTTTCCTACGGCCCCATTTCGGTTTTGTGCCCCTGGCCCCATTAAGTCTCCCGGCGGGCATGGGTAAAAATACGACTATATCAAACATTTTAATTCTCTCGCTATTACAAACAACCAAGCAGTGGCGTAACGGAGCAGCTCGGGGCCCTTAGTAAATAAGCCATCCAGGGGCCCCTTGGGCTTGAAATTGAAAGAATGCAAAAATTTGCTAAAGTTCCCAAAATTGACAACGGTGTTCTTATCAAAAAGATCATTGCAACCCAGTACAGGAAAACCTCCACAGTGGAGGTTAATTATGAAGGCTTTATATACAGGTCTGTCAGCACGAAAAATGAATTGGGGTGATATTGAATGCGAGCGAAGTGAGCCGAACTGCGCGACCGGGAATTCATTTCCCAGAGAAAAAAAGTTCGGACCACGCCCTTTACATTGCCGGAAAATGCATGTTTCGTAGAAAATTCATAGTTGAATGAAGAAAAGGATTGCGATCGACGAAAGGCTTCCCAAGGAAATTTATGAAAATACAGCTTCAACATGGTACAGAAACGGCTCTTTTTTGCCAAATCATCTCATCCACAAAATATTGTCATGTTCCTTGAATATAACTAAACTTCTTTAATAAGTTTGCAATTTACAGCGTTTCTTAAGAAAATAAGCTTGCAATGATAGCGGTTTTCAGTGCAAGTCAACAGGTTGGTCTTCTGCGTTAATAGAGTAGTACTTTATTACTGTATTAAATACGTTAAGGGGCCCTTAGGTGTTGCTCTAATCCCAACTACCGTGCATTACGCCACTGGCGACTTTCCATTCCCACTAGACCATTACATTCATTATAATTTATAAGAAACCTCTTATAAGAAACTGTACAAGCTTCTTTCAGAAATTAAGAAACTCTACTAGAAAGGTCAATAAGAGGTAAGAGGTCAATAAGATGTCTATGAGCACTGAACTTCGTCAACTTTTGATTATGAATTGCAAAAGGGCTTTAAACACAAAGTACACGCAGTCCTAAGATTTTTTACTCTCTTTTTACAACTGCTGTGGAGGATCTATGAATTCGATTATCATGTTTTGGATATTTCTGAATAGAGAAGACATCAACATAAAGACCCTCTGCTAACCATGAGGCTTTGCGTGCTACGGATGAGAAAACAGCACAACACAGGCCTAGCATCAGAGACTTTCAGATAATCTGAAAGTCCATTTGCAGTGCATTCTGGGACAGCAACGGCGTGCAAAGCCACATGGTTAGCAGAGGGTCTTTAAGACTTTGCTTTAGTAGATCTGACGAATAATCGCTCAGTTCTCGCAAAA
>REGM01000094.1:758026-780257 GCA_004194415.1 Aurelia aurita
CCCCCCCCCCCCCCGCAAATTTCATCTTCCCATCCATAAGCTTATGAAATGCTGCCAAGGCTGTGCAAGGGAAGGAAGGGGCTGAACCCCATTGAGTTACGTTGTTCACGGTATTTGTTGTATTTTTTATAGCAGTTACTGTAGTTTGTTGCTATCAATTTCAGTAAAGTGGGTGCCTTCAATATCTTTGTTCTGTTTTGTAGGAGAGCTCAAGAAACTTTGTTGATGATTGGCTGACAATGGCTTTGACAAAAGAGGGTGAAAACTTTGTTCGATTAGCAAAGATAATTCTTGATATTATTCCTGGAAATTTAAGAATTCTTTTTGAAACTGAATGGAACAAGAAATTCCAAAATGATCCATGGGATGACACGCCTACAAGCGGATTATTTTTGGTTACTGAAGTTAAGAAGATGAAGGTGCCAAGGAAATCATTTACAAATGACATTGAAAAAGTAGTAGCAGCGGGTGACAAGAGCAGATGGGATTGCACCACAATTTTCTTTGTTCTACTTTATAGTAAATTAAAAATCATTCCTCAAACAAGGGCTTTCCCAAAACCCCCATTGTCAGTAAGCGAAGAAATAGACAAACTTCGCAAAATCAGAAATGGTTTTTTTGGACACTTGCCCTCAGCATCAATTGATGAAGCAGGTTACAATCAAGCCATAACAGAAATTGAGCAAATTTTTACAGATCTTGGTTGGATGCAAGGGTTACAAGATATTCAATCAATAAAAAGCAGTGCTGTCTCAACTTCAGAGATGGAGGTGTTGAAAAATAAACTTGAAGAAGAACAGAAAAGGAATGATGAGCTCTTGGCCATTGGAAAAGAAGTTCAAATGCTGAGCAAAAAGGTAAATCTTGGTGAGTATACATTGTAATATTTATTGTTTATTTGTTGTTTTATCTGCCACCAATTATTCCACTTATTAAACTAGTCATGACAATGGTCAGAGAGTGCTGTGTACAGTAACCCATGAACAAGAAACACACATTTGAGAAACGCAAACAAAGACAATGGAGGGAAACAATAGTTATTGTTTTAACAATAGGCTGAAATTGCCAACCTGACTTTCTTGAGTTTTTGGTCCTATGTTTGCAAAGAATTGATTGAGTTCACTAGCATTCCCCCTTCATTGCCCAATGCTGAAGAATTCCGCTACTTTCTTTTTTGGTAGGGATTAGGCGCTTCAGTTTTTTCCAAATGTGCTTCAGATCGTTCGTGTTTTCTTCTAAAAGTCTTTTGAAAATATTACCTTTTGCATTGTTTACTACCTTTTTCATAGCTTTCTCCCCGACTTTGAAGTGAAGTTGTTGATAATAGGATAAAATCACGATCAAATTCCCCCAATATTTCTGCGTTACAGCAGTGACTTGAATATGTTATGTTTCAGCACTTGCTATCCCCTTGAGAGGATGAAATTGCCCGGAATAATTTTGTTATGCTCCTTAGGAGGCACTCCCATCCTCCCAAAGGGATAACACGTGCTGAAACATGCAAAAGTCATTGCTCTAAGGCAGAAATATTACAAAAATTTTGATTATGATTTTATGCCTATTTTTAAAGGTTTCTTTAAGGGTAAAGTTCTCGAAAAAATCCCTCAAAATTTCAAAACAGAGTGGCGATTTTAGTCAAAGTAAATTTAAAATCAATTTGAACTTGTCCACTATTACAAAATATATTTGCAATAGTATATATCATCTTGATATCCAGGGAGCAGTGGCCTCTTAAACAATGTTATTGTATTCACCCTATATAGACAATCATTCTCATTGTTGGAGGAAGAAGACATGGTAGACATTGGTGAATGATTTCTGGAGTATCAAATATTAACAATGGAGTAAAGATGGGATGGCTCTTGATTTCAACAATTATTTGTCAGATGTCTGTTATGTAGCCTGTTGTCCAACCCTTGTGAATTATGCGCTGTGACAACAGGCTACTATTATTTTGACAATCTAAAAATACTTTCTCTATTTACAGTTATAATAGCAATAGCAGCGGTATTGTTGGCTGTTGGAATTGCTGTTTTCTTCAAGACCAGCAAGTTCAAAGATAATGGTAACTTTCCAATTTTGGGGCTGAATTAAGACTATTTAGACAGTTTTAATTCTTAGATTTGTATATTTTCTTTAACACATCTCAAAATGATGACTTTCATCTATTTTGGGCACTTCAATTAGAACCCATGTTCATGTTTTATGTGGTGTCTGGTGGGTCCCCTTTTCCCCCTCCATCTGAGGGAAGCAAGTAAAGATAGGGGTCAGGGCTCCTGCCCAAGAAAGAAGTTTTAAAAGCACGCCTTTAGGATCATTGGAAAAAACCGTGCATGTGAAAATTTTGCCACAAGATCACAGAAAATATGGCGTTGAGGGTCATTTGACCAAGATGCATTGCGTTTGATGATCAAATTTCTATAGAATCACTGTTGATTCCATTATAGAATGCAGAACATTTTGGTAAAATTACCCTTGACACCATCTTTTCCATAATCGTCTGCTGCCATTGATGATTGGCTTTCCCAACAAATTTTGGAAAATAGAGCTTCAAAGTCATCTAGAAACTAAGCATTTCATAATGATATCTTTCGTTTTTTCATATACTGTACTAGCTGCAAATTTGATTTAATTTGGGCCCTATCCTAACATTGGTATTCATTTCCGATGCAACTCACGCATACAGGACACTAAGAAAGTTGTTGAACAAAATTATTGATGGGATATAAAAGTAAACTTATTGCGATGAAAAGCATAGGCATCAAACCTTTAAAAAGGCTAGTTTAAACAGAACTATATGGTGTATGCATTATGGTGTATTTGGTTATATCTTTCTTTTGATTGAATGGTTGAAAGAAACTTTAGCTACATTGCTATAAATTCTACTGTTGGACTCAAAAAGTTTGACTATTTTTCAAAACTATGTAGTTTTTTATATTTAGTACAGCGTATTTTATATTTCAACTTATTTGAGGATTGACATCATGAAATTTCTAGATTTTGAACAAGAGAAATGAAGACGTGTGCTGGATACCATATTGTAGACATTCGTAAACATAGTTTTCTTGATACTTATTCCATGTTTTCTCAAAAAGTTTAGAAATTACGATGGTTTTAATTTTTTCAAAACTTGTCTTGAATTCTGAAAAATTAAGAAGTACCCTCTTATTCTGAAAATATTGAAGATTTCAGAAAAGTCCAACAGAAGAATTATAGCAATGTAGCTTAAGTTCCTTTCAAGCCATTCGGTCCAAAGAAAGAAGTAATAGCCATTTACACTAACAAGGACAGATTTTGTAACGCAATAGCATCAGTTGCTTTGGATTGACACCGCAATTCATAGCGATTAGTGGTTGAACACAAAAGAAATTCCCTCGACCAGTAATTCAAAACAAACAAAGCCGCAAAAGTTGCTCTGAAACCCAGGTAGCTAGCTTGCTCGTCGTGCATTCCAGAAATGGTTTTTAAGAGAAGATATGGGCATATATCGAAAGAAGAAGGATATATCTAAACATCTGCTCTGGGCAATATTTTTATTTGGCTCAGAAGCTGAGCAGTAAGTGTTTTAATTACACCCAAAAATACGAGAATTGAATCGCCTACCAATCGGCTTCTGAACCAAACAAATAAAATGTCCGAGGCAGATGTTTAGATACCCTTATTCTTTCGATATTTAATCGTGACTTCTCTTAAAAACCATTTCTGGAATGCACAACGAGCAAGCTAGCTACCTGGGATTCAGAGCAACTTTTGCGGCTTTGTTTGTTTTGAATTACTGGTCGAGAGAATTTCTTTTGTCTGCTATCGCTAATCGCTTTCAATTGCTGTGTCAATCCAAAGCAACTGTTGCTATTGTGTTAAAAAATCTGTCCTTGTTATTCACACTAGCCTTTTCAGGGATTTGATGCCTATGCTGCGATGAAACCTACGCCCAATTCATGAAATTTAATATCTTCTTTTCATAGTGGCAGAAATGTCTGATGGCCTCAAGCTTCAGTACACGGTTGAACTAGAGAACTGGACGATGCCAATTCTCCGGTTATCTAATCATAAAAGCACTTTCGGCAATGCGAAAAAGCGACGAAAGACAGCTATGATTGAGCCGTTGCTGAGAGAAATCATCGAGAAAAACGACGAAAAACCAGGTCCAACGTTACATGAAACACACCAAAGGCACTTGAAGATGTCGTCTCTCATTAAGATTCGGGACATATTGCAGAAAGATAGCAAGATTACTATAGTCCAAGGAACCGGAGGCATTGGAAAGACAAGCTTGGTAGATTACGTCACATATCAGTGGGCACAGAATGAAATTTTTAACCGAGACGGAGAAATTCAATTTTCGTTTGTATTCCGTTTTCAATGCAGATCATTAAATCGTTACCATGGAAGGAAATTAACAGCGATAGATTTGTTTATGGAGAAGTTCAAAGTAAACATATCAGATATACATGGTGTTAAAGGTGAGAATATCCTCATAGTTCTAGATGGGTTTGATGAATTCTTTGCATATCGAGATATATTTAAATTCGATAGCAAAGAAGATAGCATCACTAGCATTGTACGAAATTTGGTTACGAAGGGAACTGTATTATTTCCAGGTCACTACACGTTAGTGACCGGTCGTCACCATGCTGTTGATCTTCTGCAGAATAGAGAAACAGATACCGGGAAGGCAAGGTGGGTTGAGGTGCTAGGATTCAGCGAACATGCCGTGGAGAAATATGTGGACCAGTTCTCTGAGGGTAACACGAGTTTAGCAGGATATATAAAAGCTCGTATAGCTTCTTCTGTCGCGCTACAAAGTCTCGCAGAAACTCCAGTGTTTTTGCGTACATTGTGTTCAATGTTATCTCGCGAAGGTGATGAATTCACAGGTGCTAGCCTGGTTAAAATGACAGACATATATTCGTGGATTGTTGGATCTTTTCTGAAGTTTCATTTTGCATCAAACGACCAAGAATTTAGAGAAATTTCATTGAATGAATTGCTCAGTAGGGATGATGTAAGAAAATTTTTGAGAGATATCTCTAAGGACGCTTACGAGCTTCTAGTTGCAAACGAGCTTGAGTTTGATTGCAAGAAGTTGTCCAGCGTAGATATGTCAGATCCTGCCATACGCAATCTTGTGAATGGTTTCGTGATAAGAAGTGAAGATGAAATTGAATCCAAGTGTGAATTTTGGCATGTGACAATGCAGGAATACTTTGCAGCCTATCATTGCGTTACTAAAATTGAATGTCCAACATTAATCCTGCAAGAGAATAACTGGCACAAGGCTGTTCAGTTCATGGCTGGATTTATCAGCACACGACGTCGACAGGCAAAAAGTATCAATCATTTGCTTGTGGGAAAATCTCTTAGAATGGAGGACGATCGAATCAACGACTTTCTCCGTTATGAACCATTTTTGGAGATATCATGTAATCGAGGATGCAAGCAACGTTTCCTTGAGGTTTTTTTTGAATCGTTTGCAATTGGTGATATATTTTCCGAACACTTAGGCCCACAGCACTGGGGATTAAATTCCGCATCGGATACTGATATGCTACTTCTTTGGACAAATTTTTCACTTTCAGATGCAGTTTTGTTCTCACATTTTGGAAAAATTATGATAGCAAATGAAATGGGGTCCAAGTTGGCAAATTTTTGGCTTAAACTGATTAATATAAAGCCTACTAAGAATGTTTTAATTGATTTGTTGGAGGTCTTGCCAGTTTGCCGTTTTGCAAGCATAGTAAGTATCCGCTTGGAGGATACACTCGATAGTGACACGTCAAATAGACTTTTGGCTCCGTTTAAAAAGAGAATTCACAGTCTGCGACGGCTAGAACTGGAAGGATGTTCTTTATCCAATGATACTGGAAATCTTGTGCTCAGTGTTATCCCATATATGGAAAAAGTAAGGATTGTTTCTCAAAATGTTACTGTATCAAATGCAAAAAGAATAGCAAGAGCCACGAAGAGGTACTTGGGTAAGAAGTCTTCTACATCTGCTTTTAAATTAAAAGAAATAGAATTTTATTCTTGCTCTTTTGAGAATGGGATTGATGCGTATTTGGCAAAGATTCTACCTTATGTCAACAATGTGACCATTTTGAACTCAGAAACTTTGCATGGCTTGCAACTGGTAGGTGAAGGCATTACCAATGTACTACTGAATACTTCTATCGGTTTTAAAAGAAAACTAAAAAACTTGGATCTATGTCACTTTGACCGCATACCATCAGATGGTATTAACGGCCTTGCAAGAGGTATCCCCTATTTGGAAAGCGTTAATTTAAATTGCGTTGTGCTGACAAAAAGATTTGTATCAGAGCTCGTGGAATCTTTTCTTGATACCTTGAAAAGGAAAGGGAAGATCAGGCTAAGAAAGTTCAAAATCTGCTGTTTTCAATTCAATAAAGATGATTTCTTTAACAAAAACTTGGCGCACGTAGGTCAATGCGTGCCGCCAAGTATGAATACTGCGAAGATACCACATGTGAGGACTGCAAAAAGTTACAAACATTTCAAACTTAGTAGTTATGAAGGTTACATAGCTAGAGGTATTGCGAAAATTATTCCATTTATCCCCTATGTTGATTTAGAATCAGTCTTTGGTATGTCTTTGAATGATTTGAAGGCATTGTCTACTTCAGTATTACGATGTGCGACAAGTAAGAAAAAGAAGAATTATTTCAAGCTGCAGCACNAGGCTAAGAAAGTTCAAAATCTGCTGTTTTCAATTCAATAAAGATGATTTCTTTAACAAAAACTTGGCGCACGTAGGTCAATGCGTGCCGCCAAGTATGAATACTGCGAAGATACCACATGTGAGGACTGCAAAAAGTTACAAACATTTCAAACTTAGTAGTTATGAAGGTTACATAGCTAGAGGTATTGCGAAAATTATTCCATTTATCCCCTATGTTGATTTAGAATCAGTCTTTGGTATGTCTTTGAATGATTTGAAGGCATTGTCTACTTCAGTATTACGATGTGCGACAAGTAAGAAAAAGAAGAATTATTTCAAGCTGCAGCACTTCGGATTTAACTTGATGTATGAATACTCAGTTGTAACAAAGTTACTTTACTTCACGGCGCACCAGGTAGAATTGAAAAAATCGACTCGATATTTACAAAATGGATTGGCCAAGGTCGTGACCCCTTTAGGTGAATTAATAACCAACTTCACTTCATTGCTGAAAAAAATCAGCTATTGTTTACTTACATCAAAGGAATCTGATGCATTGTTACCAGCCATAAAAAGCCATTTAAGAGGGATTGCTAAAATTGTAAATGAAAACATGCATTTAGCACAAAAATTTAAGGTAGCCTGGAAGAAATGTAACGAGGCAGAGTTTTTTGGAATTCATTTCATGAACCAGAGGGTAGTTAACGCTCTTCGAAAAGGAAAGCTGAAGAAGGATTTGGAAATTATAGAGAAGATTACAGTCGATGTTTTGTCAGGTATTGAGCAGGTAAAGAATGATATTTTTAAAGAGAACAACTACAGCGTTTGGTGTTTAAAAGAGATGGGGAGAATCGAGCGAAAAGTTGCCAACTGTAGCAACTTAGTTATACGGATTAATGAAACCATAACAGCCTTAAAGAAAATTCAGGAGGAAGTAGTCAAGTTGTCATTGGAAATTATAGAACTAAATGCTTCATCTAGGGCTAGTAAACATCCAGCTTTGGATATGTTGATTCGAATTCAAAGGTTGCAATACGAGAAGTCGATCAAACTCCGTAGTGAAGCGAAAGAATTGTTAGTTCGACAAGAACAAAGTGAATCAAGGGAGATTGCGGTGCAGAAAATGAATAGTGAAGTTAACTCGATCAAGCAACAGTTCAAGATGACACTTGGTCTCCTTATAAGCAAGTCACTACTACTGCAAAGCGTACAATATTGGCCAATAGAAAGTTTACAAGAAGCAGCTAGAATAATCCCATTTGTAAAGACTGTGGACATGGGCGTCAACGTCGATGTATTGCATGATTGGTGTGAGCGGCTCTTAGAAAACGTAAGAAAGATTGCAATGGTCAAGGAATTCAAGAACAGATTCGCCTTACGATCGTTGAGTATATATAGAGTGGGAGAAGGCATTGCGGAGAATTGTAGCAAGTTAATTTTAAAAGAATTCGGAGTGGCGTAGCGATAACGACATTGACAACTCTAAAAAATCTATGGTAAAATTCAACAATAATGCAACAGTTTGAAGCATTATAGTCTGTCTCAAATTAGATGTCACGTGAGATTTGCGATAACGCGAAATTACTCATGCAAAATACGTCAATTGTTTTTATTCGCGGACATTTTCACGTGACATCTAATTTGAAACAAACTTTGAGACAAGCTAAAGTACTCCTAAAAAATTATGTGCAGGGTGCGCCAAAAAGAACTTCACACGTTTGAAAACTCGTTTTACGGAGAATACTTGATTAATTGGAATAAATCAAAAGTTTGGTTGACAGCCGGAAGTCTGAAGTATGTTTTGTTATTTTGTTCTATTTTTCTGAGCATTGGAAATATAGGTAAAATTGAATTTATAAAAATTCTTTTGCTACGAAATGCATGAACAGGCCTAAATCGCTCAATGAGGTTACAAGGAATCTTTGTTTCTATTCAGGAGCGCATAACCCTTGCAAGATTCAAGATCCACTCGCTAAGCTCTTTTGAATGATACCTAGTTTGTAGGGTGTGGCAATAAAATGGTAGTTCTATGGCCAAAAACATTTCTGGTCTACATAAATTTGGGAGTACTTTAGTGCGAAAGATGGTATTGTTTGATTGAGGAAATTACCAGGAGCGCCCACTATAATGAGAAATTTTGCCAAAACGGCCCAGTTTGACCGCTTTTGATGACTTCAGCCAAGAAAGAACGAATATTTTAGGGAAATATGCCATAAGAGGACCCATGATTAAAGCATGTTGGGTCTTAAAATCCAGCCATGTGAGCAGTAAATACCCATACCCTCCACATGTTATATACCCATGGGGAGGAAGCATTGAGTTGTCAAATAAAAGACACGATCAAGTTTAGTAATTTGGTGCACATCATCTACTGAAGATTTCCATTGAAATTCAAATGTTTTGGAGGGAAAATTTTTGGATAAAAAACTTTAGACAAATAAGTTTCGGACACTTTTTGAAAAATTAGAATAATAATAATACTATACGAATGCTTTTAACAGGATAACCTATCAGTATTGCCATACTGCTATCATTAGGGTCCTGCTGGCTCAATACTTACAATGAAAGATGTATATTTAAAACTTATAAAATTAAAATCAGAATATAAGTGAAACTTAGATATTTACAGAATTAAATGTTATTAAAATGGCTATTTAAGAACTGTCTGAAAAGAAGTCGAGATTCGATTTTCCTTGCCTGTAAAGGCAAGTCGTTGAATTCTTTCGCAGCCAAGAAGTAAGGTCCCTTTCGACCAAATTCCGTTTTCCTTCGTGGTAACCTTACTGATAGTTCCTCATTTCTCGTGTTCTTGCCGTGTGTATTCTTAACGAAATATTCTTTCATCACATCATAGACGTTTTGTTTTAAATCATCATAGACTAGCGTACAAGCTCTTTCATGATTTCTGCATTAATTTTAGGTATGCGTAGGTCAACTGTCTGGTTATTTGATTTTATAACAACTCGGGCTCTACGCTCTATGCTTTCAATTCTGTTTTTGGACGACTGAGACCGCGCAAGGAAGATCAATCCACAGTACCCGAAAATTGGCATTATCATATTTCTGTAAATCAATTCCGCAGTTGCAGAGTCGACGAAGCCTCGAATTTTTCTCAGTAGAGCTTGTTTTTAGATTTTGTTGAAATGGTCTTCAAAGTTCAGAGTTTAATCCAGGTCAACCCCAAGGTACTTATAGCAGGAGGTCGTACAGATTATTTTTTTACAGCTTATCGCTTGAAATGAGCTACATCTGCATCGAAATAACTTAATTTCAACGAACGATCGGCACTGAATCCTTCAAATCAACGTATCCTGAGCAAAAAATATAGCCAACAAATTTTCAAACGCTTTTAAAGGCAATTCAGACAAAACAAATTCGGGCAAAATTTGTATGAAACTTCAACCCTCTGAAACTTTTGGATTTTAATGTAATCTGCGTAGAGAAAGATATACCATGCACTCTTCGTAGGGACAAACATATTTGGCACCAAAACAAAAAACCACAGGGTATGGTATTGAAAATGCACGTTTGCTTGGATCTAGGATATGGCATGCAATGCCATCTTCAAAACGAGTCCCAGACATTAAAAAAAATTAAAATCTACGATTTTGATAGCAACTGTAGATTATGTAAACTGTATATTGATAATTTAGGATTTTTATAATTGTACGTTGGTTGTATCATTTTATACTTTCCTTGTAATCTAGATTTAATTTTATTAGCAACATGTATTTTTAAGTTTTTGTTGGCGTTAATTAGCATACCAGCTCGACTAGAAGCCAACCTTAAACAAAGAAATTCTTATATTATATCTACTGAATCATAGACAAAACTGTTGCAATTAGCTGCTATATCCATTCAATGGGGCCTCTGCACTAGACTCAATACCAGGGAGCGCCTAGTCGAAATTGCGCTCTTTGACTGAACTGATACCGCTACAACTATGACTCATCTCCCTTGAGGCTCAGCATGAACTGCCATTTTTTTCTCAAAACCACCAAGCCTAAAACGCCAGAAAAAGCAGTTTTCCTAACTGCGGCACCATAAAACTAGCTTCCAGTACTTCGATGAATATTTCTTCAAGCCATAATTGCAAAAACCTCCTTCTGCTAAGCCATTTTCTGTTTGTTTGGAGATGCAAAATATCTCGTAAATACGCTCGCATCTTTCGAGATTTTGTTCGTTTTCAGCCAGTTCAGCAGATCAATCGAACGGTCTTTGTTTGCTTTTGGTGGGAAGTAAAATTCAAAGGAGGACTAGCCAACGAGAGTACGGTGGTTCAAATCCTGCTTTCTGATTGGAACACACGAATCAAACGCCGATTGAGATTTTTGCCCCGTTTTACAGCTCTAGGGAAGCAAGGCCATCAATGAAGCGACAGCAACAACATTAATTCAACGAGATGAGCGAAAGTTGAGGGTCTTTGTGGAGTAAGGCTACCCCCTGCACTAGACTCACCATTTAAGTCCCTTCACTTACGCTCATTGAAGTTGAATTGTTGTTGTTGTTGTCACTTGAGTGAGGAATGGCATACAGTCCGTGCACTCAACTCGTGGACAATGCTCAGTGCATAAGGCTGGTTTCCATTAAATCGTAGAGCGATCGTCGACAGTCTGCGATCGTCTGCGATCCTATCTTCCATCTCCCATCTGCGATTTCAGCAAAGTGTTTCCATTAAATCGTAAGAGGATCGGCGACAGTCTGCGATCCCTTCTTCCATCTGCACCATTTCAAACCCCAAGAAGGAAGGCGCTTCAACAAGGAAGTTCAAATCTAATTGGGCAATTTGATCCATATTATTGTTCTTAAACAAAAGGATGTCTGCGATGATCGCCGATCGTCTGCGTCGTCTGCAAAAAGTGTTTCCATTAAAATTTTCCCAGATCGGGACAGTCGTAACGATCGGGAAAGTTGAACTCAGTTCAACTTCCCCGACGCTTACGATCCACGATCCCCGACAGTCGTAAGGATCGTAAGCAAGTGTTTCCATTAAATCGGGAACACAACGCCGACAATCGCAGACTGTCGCCGATCCCCTTACGATCGCTCTACGATTTAATGGAAACCAGCCTTTAGCGTGCAAAAAAGGTGATACTCCATGCTATTTTTCATTCAAACTTAGATAAAAGAAGTTTTAGGAAAGAACTGGAATAAACAGTGCTCTCTTGTGATATAAAAGACATCTCAAAAGAGGAGCTACAAGAACGGTGTCCACTGGGACACCTCCGACATGAAACACGATGAAATCATTAGGGCTGTGGTTAATGAACCAAGTTTCTAGATTTGTCCACGAGTTGAATGAACAGACTGTATCAGTTCAAGGGAGCGAAGCTACACGAAAATAATCTACCCCTCCTCTACCACCCTGCAATATTTCATTTCGCATTTATGGAAATAATGTTGACTTGTGGGGAGAATGAAAGAGAACATAAACTTCTGGTTGGAGGCGCACACGGATGGGTCACGTGATTAAAATTTCAACGTGTTTCCCGCTCTTTTTGCTTACGCTTGTAATGGGTCCAGCTTACAAGCAGTTCAGAAAACTCTTGAGGGCTGCCTTACCTGCCTTAAAGACACTTTGAAGGCTTAGTTAGATGGTAAAGATCTGAATAAAGTTTGTATGATGGCTGGTTGCTTTTCGTCTCTGTTGTGCCTTTTTCACCGCCACTTTGATGACAGTTTTCATCACAGCTTTGGTTTTGTTCCTGTACCTAGTTCAACAGAGACTGCGTGCGTTCACACGATACCGGCACAATTTGAAACGGCGACATTAAAATGTTACGGATATGGCTCCCGTTCACACGAAAACGGCGCATTTTTGCCGGCAAAATTTGAAAAAAACGGCAGAACTTGAAAAAGGAACTCTAACCGAAAGCCTTAATTAGAAAGAGCAGTACAAAACTATAAAAAAAAAACAAGCTGAAAGGGGGCTTGAGCTCCTCGAGAAAGCATGTCGAACGTGTAAAAAATCGATGGACCTCTTTAACATTCAAAGCCAGAGCTACTCAAGTATGGAACAAATTACCCGGTGAAATAACCTCACTACGTCGCATTCTGCAATTCAAGCCGTATTTTAAGAACTGACTTGGACAAGTTGTTATTACCTCGCATCAAGGATTTTACTATATTTTTATGTAATATTTTCCTTTTTTAATTTTTAAGTTTAAGTTTTTAACTTTACTTCGACAGTGGGCCCTGTTGTAATGAATTTTTCTCTTTGTAGATAAATTATTATAGGCTACCCACTTTAAATATTTCCTATTATTATTATTATTATTATATATTATTATTATTATTATTATTATTATTATTATTATCATTATTATTATTACTATTACTATTACTATTACTATTATTATTATTATTATTATCATTATCATGAGTTCATTTAACACCGTTATTGGTGGTTGTTTCTTGAAGGTCCAGTGGCAACAAGCCTCCTTAGAGCTCCAAGACTTTCCTTATGAACCTGGCTGTGTTCAGCAATGCGGTGATCTGCATAGCTTCAATCTTTGTTCGGATTCCGATTTCGTCCAGTCTTTTTTCAATGATTTTGGATTATCATTATTATTATTACTGGAGGAAAGCATAGGTTCCAAATCTTTAAATTGGCTTAAAAAGGTCGGTGTAAAATTCAGTGACATATTTCTTTGAATTGAATGGCTTGAAAGAAACTTTAGCTACTTTGCTATAATTCTACCGTTGGACTTTTCAGAAATCTTGAATATTTTCGAAATTACAGCGTATTTCATATTTAAATTCATTTGAGGATGTGACGTCATCAAATTCTAAATCGCAAACCAGATGAGTGAAAGACTTTTGCTTGATACCATATTGTAGACGTTCATAAACTATGTTTTTCTGGAAAATTATTCGATGTTTTCTCAAAAAGTTTAGAAATTACGATGGTCTTAAGTTTTTTTCAAAATTTATCTTGAATTCTTAAAAAAGAAGAAAAGCACTCTAATAGACGATTGCGCTAAAGATGACGGACAAGAATTTTTTACCATGATGCTTTGCATCGAATTGAATTTCGAATGATTTGATTGGTTGATTTCTTCAATACCGCAAAGGATCTTGGTAAAAAATTCCTAGACGGCATCTTTAGCGCAATCGTCTATTGTGAAAATATTGAAGATTTCTGAAAAGTCCAACGGTAGAATTATTACAAAGTAGCTAAAGTGTATTTCAAGCCATTCCATTCAAATAAATAGGTCACAGAATTTTACACCGACCTTTTTAAAGATTTGGAACCTATGCTCTGGAGGAAGAGAGATAGGCTAACTGGAGGAAGAGAGGCTAACTTACCTTTTCCTTCTGCAGGCCTTGTAATTGCTGTCACAAGTCCAAAGTCTCCAATTTTGACAGAGCCATCCATTGCAAAGAAAATATTTGAAGGCTGAAATCGGAGAGATCAAGCTTGATTACATCAGAAAACCCTGCAACTATAAGATCGACCTAAAAAATAGGGTTACACATATACGTTTTTCATTAATAGACAATAACGCCAAAGATGGCGGCCGCGCAAAGCATGCTGGTAAAAAGCTGCCTGACGACGACCTAATAACAGAAATGTTGGGCTGGCGTTCAAGTAATCCATGTAACCAAACAAGAAAATTTTGTAATTCGAACGCAAATCTTTAATTAAAACTTCAATTCGAATCAAAACCTTACTTTTTCTGCTTTGGAAAGGTTTCCTTTCGAACCATGTTGCATTCGAATTCAAGGTCGATTCGAATTCGAGCTAGCTAGTCGAAACGGCAGACCAAAAGTATCATGTCGTTAGGTGGTCGTCATCGTCAGGGAGCCTTTTACCAGCATGCTTTGCAGC
Organism: Aurelia aurita; assembly: GCA_004194415.1. Classification (NCBI taxonomy): domain Eukaryota; kingdom Metazoa; phylum Cnidaria; class Scyphozoa; order Semaeostomeae; family Ulmaridae; genus Aurelia; species Aurelia aurita. The sequence continues at coordinate 772,534 of REGM01000094.1, forward strand.
AAAATACAATGGAGTCTTTGGAGCCGCCATCTTTAGCCTTATTGTCTATTCTACCAGGCATTTGAAGGTAGTTTCAGGACATTGAGAAGCTAAGCTTATCGAAGCAGTGTCCTGGACCTCCCTCTCGATGTGACCACACCTCGTGATTCTTTTCGCCTGAAATTACAGAGAGTTGGTGACTCTCCTTACTCTAGATAGCAGGTTTGACAGTGCGGGGACTCGAACCACCAACCTTGAGATTGGCAGTCAAGCACGCTGCCACTGCGCCATTCCCGCTTTACACAGCTATTGTTCAATTTGCTTCAGTTTCATGTTTAGATATCAAAATACAGGGTTCTGCGTTGGTTGGTAATGGGAAACTTGTCCTTTTTAAAAACACTTGTCTTTTAAAGAGCACTTGTGATTTTTAAACACAACTTTAAGAGGTAATTAATTATGTTTCCTTTGATACTACTACCAAAAAGAATTTCAAATAAGAGTCCGCAATAACGTAAACAAACTTTTTCGATTGCGACAAAACCGACAAAATATTCAGCTACTGCCTCAATCAAAAGTGTAATGAACACACCCAGAAAAGATTTGAAAAAATCTAGGAAATTAAAATGATCCCTGCAAAACTAAGCTTTTTCAAACCTTTCAGCGAAAATTATCGCTCCAATAGGTAGGAATTGTTTTCAATATACCATTCCGCAGTCGAATGCGCTGTTGGGGTTCCATCTCGGGATCGCATGGGGGTTTCGAAGTCGAATTCGAAACTTCCATGCAATGCAACGCAAACAGCGCCTTCGCATTCGACTGCGGAACGGTCTATTGGTTCGCAAGCTAGTCAGGGCATGCCAGTGAAAACTTTGAGTCAATTCATTAAGCACTGAAATTTAGAATTAACCTTTAGAATTGAATTAAGAAATTGAAATTATTTCTATGCAACCGNCATTCCGCAGTCGAATGCGCTGTTGGGGTTCCATCTCGGGATCGCATGGGGGTTTCGAAGTCGAATTCGAAACTTCCATGCAATGCAACGCAAACAGCGCCTTCGCATTCGACTGCGGAACGGTCTATTGGTTCGCAAGCTAGTCAGGGCATGCCAGTGAAAACTTTGAGTCAATTCATTAAGCACTGAAATTTAGAATTAACCTTTAGAATTGAATTAAGAAATTGAAATTATTTCTATGCAACCGAATTTTCACTGGCGTAGCCCAAGTCCTCGCCCAAGTCTCTTTCGTCTTGTGATCTTGAGGGTCAAACATGAAACTGTTCGTCGTTATGCTCATTATAAGATTGAAATTTGAGTGAGAATTATACGTGACTTTAATTTCCCATACCTTCAAATCACGATGCATCATCCCTTGACTATGGCAATATTCCACGGCATTCAAAATCTGAAAAAATTGGAAATTTTTAATAAGTTGACGAAAAAATTGACAAAGATTCTGTTTGAAAAACTTGAAAGACTTTCACATGAAAATTGGTTGGGATTTAAAATCAACAGAAAAGCCTTATCTTTATATATGATGAAAATAAAAGACTCATTCCTTCCAATTCAACCTTTTTCTTAACAATTCAACCCTTTTTCTTAACAAAAAAAAACGCGTTTGTCTCCTCCGTAACATCGACGACTGGGAACCAGCCTGACAAAAACCCTTTGCTTTAAAACTTTGGTGTAATTTTTTATCTAAGTCTACGCTAGAAAATATTCCCCTTAGCAGCCATTTGAACCAAAAATACAAACTCATGGCAGACAGAAAAACAATTTACTGATATTTAAAGGGAATAACCTGAGTTAAAAGATGAGATCTCATAGGTTTATAAATAGCCTATTGTATTTGATAGTCCAGCAAGTGGGCAAAGAAAGCAAAGCCAAAGAAAACAATGGCGTGTTTTGGTTTTTCTTCATCCTATTTATAGACGGGCGCCTTATAGCTCAGGGCCGGGTTGTTCAAAACTGGTATTAGACCAACACCGGATTGCGACTATACATATGACTACAGAACTATGCATTTTAATCCACGATTAGCTCTAATCGAGGTTTGAACAACCGGGCTCAGGTCATTCACTTTAACTTACCATGACTAAATTTTTTCTAATTACCTAACTCCAATGGCGTGAAGCATAGGCTTCAAATCTTTAAAAAAAGTGGCGCAAATGAATACTGCATCCACACTGCATCTTTCTTTGGATAAAAGGAACTTTAGGTGCTCAGCTATAATTCTGCAGTAAAATTTTTGATATCTTGATTATTTTCAAAATTACACCATTTTCCTGTTTTCGCGAAGAATTCAAGTAAGATTTTGAGAAAGAATAAAATCATTGTAGCTGTATTAATGGAGTAAAACCATCGTAGCTGCCAAATTAATGCAGGAAAATTGGTAGAACTTTCAAGAAAACCATAGTTTATGAAGGTCTACAAAATGGCGGTAAGCACAAGTCTGTCTTCTGGTTTACGATCTAGAAATCTGATGACCTCAACCTTCAACAACTCGAAATATGAAAACGCTGTTATTTTGAAAATAATCAATATATAAAGAAGTTCATGGTAAAATTACAGCAAAGCACCCGAAGTTCTTTTCAAGACATTCAATGCAAAGAAAAAGGTAATAGTCATTTACACAAGATTTTGTGAAGATTTGGAACCTATGCTCCAGCATGAACGCTGTTGGAACATCTTGTAGGACTGAAAAACATTGCAGTACCTGGCGCCAGATTTAACGTTTGTACGTTTTTAAATGTGGCTTGATATTATCTGTAAGCACACGTAATTTTTTTATAAGAAACCAAGAATTTGAGCTAGTACTGAAAGTTTCTTAAAATTATCAGATTTTCATTATTCGGAGTTTCTTACGAGTTTCTTACATCTTCCATAACAATCCTCATGATGTTTACTTGCTGTGCCCTCATGAACATTTCAAAACGAAGTTTTTTAAGCCTTTCCAATGTTTAGACATTACTCAAGTACCTTCCAAGTAATATACTACAGGAAACAAGTGAACATAAAGTAAAAATATGCTAAGGATTTCCTTGACTAAAATAAACAGTTTCATAATCCACTTTTTCACAGTACTGGAGTTTCTTAATGTTTTGGCGATCTGAGAGCTGAGTTTCTTATAAGCGGTTTCTTATAAAAAAATACGTTTACTCCAAGTCCTGTTCATTTCACCGCCTAACAGGACTCCTGAAGAAGGAGGGGGCTACGAATGCAATGGATTAAGAGATAGGGATAGAGGTTTGCACAAGAAAAGTGCACGAAAGATATACTCACTCGCTCCTTATCTCGTGCTAGCCANTTTGTGAAGATTTGGAACCTATGCTCCAGCATGAACGCTGTTGGAACATCTTGTAGGACTGAAAAACATTGCAGTACCTGGCGCCAGATTTAACGTTTGTACGTTTTTAAATGTGGCTTGATATTATCTGTAAGCACACGTAATTTTTTTATAAGAAACCAAGAATTTGAGCTAGTACTGAAAGTTTCTTAAAATTATCAGATTTTCATTATTCGGAGTTTCTTACGAGTTTCTTACATCTTCCATAACAATCCTCATGATGTTTACTTGCTGTGCCCTCATGAACATTTCAAAACGAAGTTTTTTAAGCCTTTCCAATGTTTAGACATTACTCAAGTACCTTCCAAGTAATATACTACAGGAAACAAGTGAACATAAAGTAAAAATATGCTAAGGATTTCCTTGACTAAAATAAACAGTTTCATAATCCACTTTTTCACAGTACTGGAGTTTCTTAATGTTTTGGCGATCTGAGAGCTGAGTTTCTTATAAGCGGTTTCTTATAAAAAAATACGTTTACTCCAAGTCCTGTTCATTTCACCGCCTAACAGGACTCCTGAAGAAGGAGGGGGCTACGAATGCAATGGATTAAGAGATAGGGATAGAGGTTTGCACAAGAAAAGTGCACGAAAGATATACTCACTCGCTCCTTATCTCGTGCTAGCCAGACAGTCCGGCGATCGATAAAATGAGTAAGACTTTGAGCAAGTCTGTGCTTAGATTGATTACCTAGGTCCCTTGTATCCCTGCATTGCAGTAAACCTTGCTCAACAGGGATTCATAATGAAACAGTGAAAAAGCTGACCCTGTTTTGTTCATTCATGATCGAATCGCGGCCTCGAATCTCGGCCAATCTAATGAATTCGAATCGATCGTTTATTCGAGAGTCAATCTAATCGAAAGTTCCAAAACCATTGTTCTTTACGAAATCTCGCACTATTTTTGTCAACACGGGATCTCGTGTTGGAGGGCCTAAATAGGGTCAGGTTTTTCAGAGTTATATTATGACTGAGTCTCTGTCAACCGAAGCGATATCATCAAGTCAAAGAGCACAGGGAAACAAGGGACTCGCGCATTCAGTCTAGTCTGTGCTTTTATAGCTCTAATAAACAATTAAGAAATTTTACCTGACTGAAAACTCCCATGATATAACGTCGCTGTCGAGATGCTATATTTTCATTTAACCAATCCTTCAGAGTGTTGCTCATGCATAATTGCATTTGAATAAATAAATACAGTGGCGGGGCTCTAACACATTCCTCAGACTTACAACAACATCTGCCTGAAAGTTAACAGAAAAATAGAACTAATCAAGGAAAATTTGTATCAAAAGCAAGAGGGACATTTACAAGGCTTGATGAACACTTGACAGATTTTCTTCTTTAAGGCTGATTTCCAGTCAGTGGAATTTTCCGAGTGGGCGGAATTTTACACAATAAAAGGTTACTCAGGCGTAACTTTCTATTCAAATTCAAAGCGACATCTTCTCTCGTAAACAATAGAATTCCCGTCTGCTCGGAAAATTCCACTGACTGGAAATCAACCTTTAAAGACAAATAACGGACATATAGCGATCCAGTTTAAAAATAGAACAAAAAAGGCCACGTGCCTTTATTTGTCCAATTGTTTGCAGACTCCCAACTAAAGTAATTTTATATTTCCGTCATTTGTCTCTAACTGATCCAAATTTAAGCCCTCCTTTTTCCCTTTGGTAAATATTAAATGGTCTTCGGATTTCAAAAATTTCTTTAATTCTTCATTAATGCTAGCTGGCTTTTCCGACGGCAGCAATTCTTAAAACCTATCAAGTCGAGTGTCTTCGCATCTCGTGAAAGCTAAGTTAGCCTCCGCAAGTACCTCTGCAAGTACCTTTGACGAAGCTCTGAAGCAAAACCCTTTTTAACAGCGTTCGATTACAGGAAGAGAAAGACCTTTTCAAACCGTGGAAAATACACAATTTTATTGATTTTTCTTACGACAGACGATCTAATCTGATTTCTCCTGCCTTTCGGCCCAATACAATATTATTTGGCATATCTTGTCAACATACAGGGTGGTTGCTTCAAAAACAGCACTTCGTTTGTTCTCCAGCAATGTCAGAATCAAGTAAATATAAAAAGAAAGGCTTCAAGCGTTGTATTAAAATTCTACATTTGTAAAAGGGTTAATAGTGTTGTCTTATACCGCATCCCCACTGACACAGTTAAACTAACTTTATCTACACCACGTTAAGTTTCAACCAATCAAATACACTCGATTTGTTGGATTGACCAATTAGAATGCCCGATTCAATAACCTGGTTTAGTTTAAGCTGGTTTAACTTGCAAGTGTGAATGGGGTATTATAGCAAAGTGAAGCGATGCCTCCCAAGAGTTTTGGCAGAAATGAAGTGTCGTTTTTTTGTCACGGAGTACATATTTTGGGGAAACCGTTACTTACCTACAAGTTTTGTTGACATCCTGGACTTCAGCAACTTCCCATTTTGATTCCTGCCTTCATCCTTTTGAGAAGACTTACTTCGAGACAAATCGTTCCAGAACTTTCCTTTTTCTTCCGATTCCTCTTTAATTCCAAACGAAATATCTTCAGTTCCATTATCTTCGAAATCAGAATCTTTATTGTCTTTATCTGAGCAACTATCGTTCTTGAATTCAATATTAAAAGAGTCATCATCATCATCACCATCAGATTTTTCGTCATGAAATACATCATTATTCTTTAATAAGTCCGTTTTTAATAACTCATCTTCCACATCGAAAAATTCATTGATCTTCTTCCCCAGTGGATCATCGCCTATGCTTTTAGAAGACCTCTTTGAGCCCCACGACATACTACTCTTGTTTCGTTTTCGTTTGATTGTTATTCCGCTCTCTTCTGAGTTTTCATCTANTCAATATTAAAAGAGTCATCATCATCATCACCATCAGATTTTTCGTCATGAAATACATCATTATTCTTTAATAAGTCCGTTTTTAATAACTCATCTTCCACATCGAAAAATTCATTGATCTTCTTCCCCAGTGGATCATCGCCTATGCTTTTAGAAGACCTCTTTGAGCCCCACGACATACTACTCTTGTTTCGTTTTCGTTTGATTGTTATTCCGCTCTCTTCTGAGTTTTCATCTAAAACACGAGAGAAGTTAACATTACTAGTTCTGAACATAGGAATCAAATCTTTAAAAAGCATTGCACGATTGGTTAATGCCTCTTTCGTTTGATTTAATGGCTTGAAAGGAACTTCAGGTACTTCGTTATAAGTGATCATTGGACATCTTTGATATATGGATTATTTTCAGAATTTTTACGTTTTTCTTTTTATTGAAAGAATTCATGATAAGTTTTGAAAAAAATTGAAATCATCGTAAATCCTAAAATGATGGAGGAAAACAGTACAATCTTCAAGAAAACCATAGTTTATGAAGGTCTATGATAAGACGGTGAGGAGAAATCTGTAGCTTTTCTGGTTCATGATTTAGCAATTTGATGACGTCACAACCAGAAAACTGTTTGAAATATAGAAGATGCTGCAATTCTGAAAATAATCAAGATATCAAAGATTGCCAATGAACACTCATAACGAAGTACCTGAAGTTCCTTTCAAGCCATTAAATCAAACAAAAGAGGCATTAACCAATCGTGCAATGCTTTTTAAAGATTTTTTTAAAATTCATATAAAAATTTACAATACATGTTACATCATACTATACTTTCTAATTACTATACAACAATACAACACTACAGGGACGATACCATGGGGAGCAAAAAGGCATGACTGCCCTATGGCGATAACATGAAACAAAAAACAATACGAGAACAACATGCGAAGATACGACGAGAGAACAAAACATAAACAAACACGATACAAACTATAAGTTAAGCTACAAGTTAAGGTAGCTGGCAACCAAATAATCGCAAATTTATCAACAACAACAACAACAACAACAACAACAACAACAACAACAAATTTAAAGATTTGATTCCTATGCTGTAGTTTTGAGGGTTATAAATTCGCCTGATTAGAAAATATGGGAGTCGTGGAAATTTTACACTTGTCCCAAGTCGTCGAGTCTTAAAAAAGCTGATTTAAATGTTTATTATATCTTGGCAATGAGTTTATTATATTTTGCCTTTGGATGTCAAACAAGCACCCTCCCTTGGCATTTTTAAAAAGTAGGCTGAAGAGCAATTTGCCCTTCTTAGCCGAACTCTATTTATGTTTTCGATTTTTATATCGACTTTACATTTGTTTACTTTATGTATGAAATAACATTGTAACTAGGTAGCAGGGGCGAAAATCGTGGGGGGGTGTGGAGGGGTGTGACACCCCCCCCAATCTCACATATAGTGGATTTCGCAGGGCAATTGAAGATCTCGCAGGGCAACGAGAAAAAAATTTATAAAAAGACCAATTAGAAGGGAGCCGACCACGCTTTCAAATGCA
>REGM01000094.1:780817-812597 GCA_004194415.1 Aurelia aurita
TGTCGAAATTTATTTCATAAAAATCGGTCATACCATTCTAGATTTATTTTGCTTGGGAGATATATTTTAATACTCTTAAAGACAACTAAAAATTTTGATGGCATTTTTTCCGGGTTTCAGCTTCAATAATGAAAGCGAGTATGATCATCCTACAAGGAGGAAAACATGATGACAAATATGTGCCTCTTTCATGTAATGTATATGGAATGCTTATCTAAGTTTAATTTTTAAAAAGCAAATAAGGTGCTAGAAAGGTGACAAGTGCAACTGCAGGCTTTGCAAGGTATATACCACAGGTTGGGTTCCTAACAGGATCGACTTTTATGTTTCTATCCTCATGTAATTAGCCTTGATATATCTTAATTTTTTTCTGTAATATTATATATATTGTATTGTAGAGAAGGCTTTAATTAGCTGTAAATTTGAGCAATAATTAATTCTCGCCTACTGTAAAATAAAGTAATGATGATGATGATGATGAAGTTCTCATAAGATAACTAATGTAATTTTCATCTTACCGGGACGAAATTTGATCGTAGTTTGTAGCTTTTCTCAAAGCTTTAAAAAAATAGCTGCTATGTAAAATAGTCCAGAGCTCGAGAAATATATGATCGATTTTAGTGAAATAAATTTCTACATCTACGTTAGCCTTTTTGCTTCACAATGATAGGTGAATCATTCCAATCGATGCATAATTCATGATTGTATGGTTCAGCAAACACCGATACATCATTTTGGGACACCCTGCAGAGAAAAAAATTTTGATACCACGGGTAAAGACATTGTAACTCACCAGTTTGGGAGGTAAATCCGTTTGACAGCATAATCACAACCATCGATCTTATTTCTTGCTTTAAATACAACTCCAAAACCACCTTTCCCAATGCATTCAAGATGATCAAAATCCAGCAAATATCTGTCGAATAAAGAACATCTTTTAAGGCTGTTTTCCACTAGGTGAATTTATTCTCGCGAAGCGAACTTTTTCGAGCATACGCATGCATCCTTCACGTATGAGCTCATTCTCGGTGGCTGTTCGCAGCAGCGAAGAAGTGAGTTCGAATGAATTCAAATTTTTCGCCGCGGTAAAAAATCGCTTCGCGCGAATAAATTCGCCTAGTGGAAAACGGCCTTTAGTCCGTTTTGCCCCTGACGCAGATTTTTTAGCACCCTTTCAAGCTGTCTCTCAGTAGATTTATGACAGGAGCCCTCTATTTCGTTATAAAGCTGCACCAACTAACACCCACCACCGCTCAACAAGGAGTCATGCACAAACTGTTCAATAACCAGGACAGCCAATTTGGTGCCTGAGACAGCGTTGCTCACAAAGAGAACAAGAACGTCTACCCAGCTCCTCCAGTTCGGGCAAAATGAAAAACGTCTTCTCATTTCAAGATTTTGAGACAAACAACTCTCTGAAAATCTTTCACCTTTAAATCAAATTTACCTTCGATAGAATTTACGATATTTTCTTTGTTTGAACTTCAATATAAAAATGTTCGCGAAGCAAAAAACATTTCTTCAACACGGCTTTGAGATTGTTCCAGAAAATACACGGAAAATAATCTAGAGCTTCTTTACAGCTTTTACTCAATCACTTCAACGAGAATCATCGCTGCGGCAGGACGTTGGGGCAATTTGTCCATGTTTTGAATAGTAAGGTAATGAGTCGTAGTTTTAGGAGGCTTGAGGGAATAGGTAAATTCAATTCAATAAAGTTGCGTAAAAACAACGAATCTGTTCATAATTCTACAATCTAGCCTGAAGGGTCTAGCCAGATATCTTGAGATATTGTGGTCTTTTACTGCGAGATTGCCGGACTTGATCCGAATTTCAAATATCCCCCTAGACTTGTAGGTACCCTCCTGGAAGCAAGTTCGGCATCTCTACGTCTGGGAGGTACTTCTTAGAGATAATTGTCACTTTTACGGGAATCGGAAAATTTCAGAGTTATAAAACATAGCTCCTAAAATAGCACTGACATTATGAATTATCAAATTAATTTTTGCTAATTATGGTTTCCAGCAACGGAAAATACCTTAATCGTTAACAGATCAGTTCTTTTGTCGTAAAAATGATAATCTCACCGGGATGAAAATTCGTCATTTGATGGCGTCCTTTGAAAGCCTTTCTCCTCAGCTTGCTAAAAAGATTACAAGAGAAAGAATATAGAAACAAGCTCATAAGTGTTAAAACTGGGGCATACACGTGACATGGGTAAGCATTCTTGACAGAATTCTCATTTTATTCCTACACCAAATCGTTATTTTCAATGAAAGCGTGTCAGCTCTAAAACGCAAAGCAGAATTGCGACAAGAAAAGTTGGATAGGCCCATGCTCCATAACCTAGTCAATACAGAAAGTGTGTCAAGGAGTAGTAAATTTTCCAATAAAAGTGAATGCTTACCTTTGGTGTTTCTGTTGACGTGGATACATTCGTTGTAACTGATCGTACTCTTTTGATCTCGTGTTCAGTTTCGTCCGTCTCAAGCTATGGGTGTAGAAACAACGTCAAAAAAAGAAAGGGAAGTTTCACTACTACTATTATAAATATTCAGTTGTATGTTTGTTTGGTATTTGATGTAAAAACTAGCAAAGTCTGTCTCAAATTAGATGTCACGTGAAAATGCCCGCGAATAAAAACAATGGAAAAGATTTGCATGAGTAATTTTGCGTTATCGCAAATCTCACGCCACATCTAATTTGAGACAGACTGCAATAGAAAAATCCTCTCACATCCTTCGTAGAGCATATTCCCAGTTCCACCTCAGGGTCCTTGAGGCACTGCACGTCAAGGCTAAACGACACATAATTTACCACAGAAAGAGTTTGTCTATTCAATGCTTCATTGCAACCTTTCCAGTGACCACCTGACAACTTTAGTGGGCTCTCTGATCGGATAATTTCAAATTAGGACACTGTTTTATTTTTGTTTCTTCTCTTTCGTAACTTATCTCACGATTTGCCATGACCAGACAAAAAAATTAAGCAAATGTGGTTCCATTATTCAACCCGATTTTCAAATACTTTCAAAATGAAAAAAAAACTAAGGGAACTTATTTCTGACATGAATTAAGTTTCGAAGCAAATTTGAAGAAACTTTACTTACGACCATTTGCGCATACTTTCTCCATCTCCTCCTAACCAGCTTGATAATCGTGTATTGTAGAAATATTGATATGAAGATAGCAAGTGCCAGAATTTCTTTCCTGTTTAGGAAACAAATGATAACAATTACTGGTTTGGTTGCAACCAATTTTCATTTACGTCAATTAAGATAGGCCTTGATATTCCCATGAATATTACCACCTTACTTCATGGGATTTCATGGGTTAGAAAAAAGTTCCCAAGATGATTTTATCTACTGTTTCACTCAACAATAGATAATAACGCTTTAGATGGCGGCCGCGCAAAGCATGCTGGTAAAAGGCTCCCTGACGACCACCTAACGACACAAAAATTTTGGTCTGGCGTTTCGACTAGCTAGCTGTGCTAAAGTTCGAAAAAAGTAATCAATGTAAACAAATAGGACAATTTTGTAATTCGAACGTGAATCTTTAATTAAAACTTCAATTCGAATCAAAACTTTACTTTTTTGCTTTGGAAAGGTTTCCTTTCGACCCATGTTGCATTCGAATTCAAGGTTGATTCGAATTCAAGTTAGCTAGTCGAAACGGCAGACCGAAATGTTTACGTCGTTAGATTGTCGTTATGGAGCTTTTTACCAGCATGCTTTGCAGCGAAACACAATAGAGGCTTGAGGGCCATCTCTAGCGTTATTGTCTATTGCATGCCTCTTATAGCATCAACTTTGAGATAGAACTTGCATAGCACTTTTCATCGGAAATTACTGGTATTCAGCTTACAATAACTGCCAAGAACACTTAGGCCATTTCCTGATATAAACAACAGTTTCCGCATTTGTATCCGTAGCGATTAGTTGAAGTACCGCTTCCCCCTAAACAATGCTTATTTCTTTTGTGTAAAATATTTCTTTGGATTGAATGGCTTGAAAGGAACCTTGTGTACTTACATGTATTCCTACCGTTAAAATTCTTGATATCTTCATTATTTGCAAACTTACAGCGTTTTTTATAAAATATCTAAATCGTAAACCAGAAGTGCAACACACTTCGGTTTACCAATTTATTGTAGACCTTCATAAATTATGGTTTTTTTGAAAATTCTGATATTTTTCCTTCATTTATGTACATGGTTTTAATTTCTTTCATAGCTTGAATTGTTTTCATGAAAAGAAAAACGCTGTAATTTAAAAATAATCAAAATATTATAAAACGCTCATGGTAAAAACAGAAGCTGTACGGTCTGGTCAAGGGATATATACTTATAGATCTTATAATTTTGCAAGACATCAAAGAAGTTTACGGATTACATTAAAGTACCTAAAAATCCTTTCAAGCCACTCAATCCAAAGNCTTGTGTACTTACATGTATTCCTACCGTTAAAATTCTTGATATCTTCATTATTTGCAAACTTACAGCGTTTTTTATAAAATATCTAAATCGTAAACCAGAAGTGCAACACACTTCGGGTTACCAATTTATTGTAGACCTTCATAAATTATGGTTTTTTTGAAAATTCTGATATTTTTCCTTCATTTATGTACATGGTTTTAATTTCTTTCATAGCTTGAATTGTTTTCATGAAAAGAAAAACGCTGTAATTTAAAAATAATCAAAATATTATAAAACGCTCATGGTAAAAACAGAAGCTGTACGGTCTGGTCAAGGGATATATACTTATAGATCTTATAATTTTGCAAGACATCAAAGAAGTTTACGGATTACATTAAAGTACCTAAAAATCCTTTCAAGCCACTCAATCCAAAGAAAGATGTGATAGCCATTTACACTATCTTAAAACGTTTTCAAAACGACTTACCATCTTTCAACAATAGGCACTGGTATAACATAATCATCATGATTTCTCATCGATTTGTTGTACATTGGTCCATCCTTTTTATTCAATGTTTTCAATGTTGTTATTCGCTTTAAGGCTATCATACAGAATCCATTATCTAAAAGGTCGAAGGGAAAACAAAATGATCACGAGAAACAAGCAATTACGGTCAAGTGGGCTGACTTTGAACAATTTTGGATATTTTTGCTACATAATTCTGATCAGAAATGAGGAACACGCAATAGAAATTTTTCATGTGAGGATTGTGCATCAGACGTATGACATGTAAAAAGGAAATAATAGTTTGATGCTATTTTCCACTTCTTTCGCAGCCATGAACAAGTGATCAAAATCACCCAGCAGATGGGCTGGCTTGATCAGTAAGCGAAAATTCAATAGAGATTTTTGGGTGAAAAATCATTTTTTGAGATTGGCGGTTATAAAGTTAGGACATGAGCACTCTAGCAGTTTGCTTTCAAAATCCAAATTATTTTTAGCTATAAATATAAGAAAGTCTGAATAAATTTCCCTAACATTTCGCACTCTTGTCCAAAAAGGAGCAAAAGTTTGAATCTGTCGTCCGAAGCTCACTTTTCGTTGCTGGTGTGTAAACAAAAAACCATATGAACCTTTATCAAACGAGTTTTGACATCCTTTGGTCAATCCCCCCCTCCCCCCCAAGTAGCGGCTGGTTTGATATGAAAAAGATTAGAGTTTCATGTAAATGTTTTTCAAACTGACCTAGTAACAAAAAGCAAAATAAAAAATCAATTAATGAAGAACATAAGAAATTACAAAGACTAGATTACAATATTTATACAATTTCCAAAAAACCAAAATGAAAATAAGAGAGAAAAAATAAATCAAAGTTACACCTCCGACGATAGTTTTTGTTTGAAGATGTTTAAGAAGGGTGCCAATTTAGTTTCTGTTTCTAAGCTGTTCCATAGTTTAGTCCTGCGATACGAAAAATCCATTTGACCCTTGATAGTTTTTAATAAGGGTACCTTGAGATCAGTTTCTGCAGATCGAAGACATCGATCCCTGTCTTCAGAACATTTTGTGAATAATTTTCTCCAGTAATCAGGGGCTTGCAAATTCAAGGATTTGTAAGTTAGTGTGGCTGACTCTTTTCTTACAAGATTACTGATAGTTGGCCAGCCAAGATTTTGTATCAGTGGCGCAGCAGAAGCATCATATGGGCTGCCTGTTGCTATCCTTGCTGCTCTATTTTTCTCCATCTATAATTAATTCGGCGGCCGTAGTAGCAAGCTGTTGCTCTTCGTTTCGAAGACCGTTTCTTCTTTTGAATAATGGGTCTACTCGTAGGCTACAGCTAAACGTAATGAGCACTTCAATGAACAACGCACACAATTGGTGAACGTTGTTACGCGGTTTCGTGGCTACAAACATTATTTCACTGAACTTTCCGGCCAATAGTTCGATTTGACACGATGACATAACTTCTTGAGCGAATATGTTGCAATTAATCTTTAGCGGGATTTTTCAATCAAAGTCACACGTTGGCGCGTGCACGAATTAGATTTTGTTGGCCGGAGCGGTTAAACTTATATACATCACCCAACAACACCTTAGGCAATAGAAATTTTAATCCCTCACTCTCAACATTTTTCATCGGCAGCAATACGACCATATGATAGTAAGCCTGTAATAACTGTTTCCGAGGGCAATACCAGAAAATATTAACCAGAAGCCGTCAGTACGAGACCGAGATTGCGAGGTTTTGTACAGAGGCTTAGGGTTAATATTTTCGGTATTGCCCGAAGGAAACAGTTAGTATATAGTTTATTACCGTATGGTCAGGGTTAGATGGAGGCCTTTCATTTTTTGAAAGGCCTAGCGTGAAGCCATTGCAGACGAAGTCATTTGATGTTGTTCGAATTGTTGTTCGTGCTCAAAGCACTGATTTGTGGTTCAATGCTGAGTTGTTACGTCATGAGCGGGCATTACCGGATAATATTGCCCTATCATTACGTCACATTCGAAAGTTTTCAGCCAATCAGATTGTATAACAGAATTACTGCCCTGACCATAGGGCAATAATTTGTAATAATGAAATACTCACCAAATGGATAATCCAATTGATTCCAAACAGACAGACCATTTTTATTCATCAACGAAGGAGTCCTCGATGGAGATGATGAGATATATGGCCGCCATGTTCCAATATAAGGTTGGTCAACAACAGCAACTTCTTGTGATTCTGCACTTGGTTGCGGACCAGAATCAGGCCGATTAGGCAATGAATTTGGAGGAATGTGTTTGGAAGATTGGGCGTAAAGTTGGCCTTCGTGAACCCCTGAAATGGGAAAACTAAAGTGAGAAAAGATTATCTGCAGCTACGTGTTGATTCCCTTGTGCATCAAATTTGATTCCCTTGTGCATCAAAATCCAAATATACCAATTTGGCTGCAAAGGCGAAATTTCTCGAAAAAAATATTCGTGATATATATGCTGTGTACATTATGGACGAAATCGAAACTACAGCTTCTTGAAACATTCTATCTAGAGAAGAAACAGTGAAAGAAAACTAGGCTTTGGCAGGTCTCTATATAGTCTCTGAACCAAGGTATATTTTCAACTTAGGTTGTCTTTTACCAAACACTGCTATTTTCAAAGCTAGATGCTGATATTTGAGCAGCATGTGTCACCAAAACCCGAGGCAAGGCAAAGATCTGTTAAACTGTCCTCGTCATGCATTACATTAACGAAATCCGCGACAAAACACCACACTATCTTCTAACAGCTTGCTGATCTTAATTTTCCCAAAATTCCACAATTCCCCGGTTCCCTGGTCTGTAAAAAGCCAACAACCACTAACAACCAATCGGTAGCAGAAGACTATCTATATATCTGGAATCAACTTGGGAAAAGTTTAAAAATAACGGGTGTCCCATAAAAAAGCTTCCCTATTTGCACAGCTACAGAAAAACAACCTTTGTCTCGTTTTGAGAGATTGCAAAGTCTTTCGCTTAAAGGCTAACTGGGATCCAAACAATTTCTTCTGGTTTTCTCCCCAATTNGTGAGCAAGCAATAAGGACTGTGTTGTCAGCTAGGAGAGCAATGCAGGAGGTGAGCAGCAGGACTAACTTGAGTTTATTGACATTACTGACAATCGTATTTTAGTTATGAGTTTATTATGTTCTTGTTGCGTACTGCTTTGTTTGTAATAATTGTGTATTCTATATTTGTTTGCAGAAGATGTGCTGGGCTTTATAAATGATGTAAGCTGAGGAAAGAACTGTCTGGTTATTCTGTTTATCTGAATATAATAACGGGCTAGGCTACTTTACAAGGCAAAGATCTGTTAAACTGTCCTCGTCATGCATTACATTAACGACATCCGCGACAAAACACCACCCTATCTTCTAACAGCTTGCTGATCTTAATTTTCCCAAAATTCCACAATTCCCCGGTTCCCTGGTCTGTAAAAAGCCAACAACCACTAACAACCAATCGGTAGCAGAAGACTATCTATATATCTGGAATCAACTTGGGAAAAGTTTAAAAATAACGGGTGTCCCATAAAAAAGCTTCCCTATTTGCACAGCTACAGAAAAACAACCTTTGTCTCGTTTTGAGAGATTGCAAAGTCTTTCGCTTAAAGGCTAACTGGGATGCAAACAATTTCTTCTGGTTTTCTCACCAATTAATAAGACCTCAAGAATATGAATTTGCCGACAACTTTGAGCTCGAAAAAACCTCGAAATGGGGAAAATCTAGCGATAAAGGTATGTTCCATGTTTTACATCGTAGGTGTGAAGAGCATACAATTTACAATTGCTTGTTAATTTCATAGGTTGGAAATCAAACTTAGCAATGGTGCAAAGTGCGGACCTTGTCTCAGGAAAAATATTTTTTCTTCAGACGTCAAGCAAAATCGTGCTTTTTACGGGCACAACAGACAAACATTGTCTTTTTGGGGGTCATTTTTTTAGTTCAAGCTTGGTGCTGTCGTAATTTGTTAAAAAAGCTCGATTTTGTGAAGCTTGAGCTGCAGTTTAACGATCTTATTGATAAATTGTTTTTAGATCTTTCATGAACTTTGCTGTTTTTCAGGAAAAATATCGGTAGGAAATATACGTGCAGATACATGAATGAACTAAATATTCAGATCTAAGTTGGGCATTGTGTAATAGATTCTATTAACTAACATAGACGTTTATTCCAATAACGGCTCAAACCCGGAAACTTTTTATTGGGTCATCAGGTACATACCAAAATAAAGAAAAGGGTCATCCGGTAATTCTTCAACGTTTACGTCTTTCAATATCCCTTTTCTGAATATATCAACTGGCTGGAGAGTACTTTGATGAAATTTCCAGACAGAAGCAATGGCTGAATCGAATTTGAAATTCCATTTGACATCTTTTTCATCATCGGGCCTAAATGCCTCCATGAAACCATGTGCAATGTTGAATCGCATTTCTAGGTTTTCATTCTCTGAATATGAAGCGCAGTTGGTGTGGTGATCAGGTGAATCCATGTAGCTGATGTCATAACTCCCAACAGAAAAGTTCCACCTGTAAAGAGCAAGTAGCGGGTGAGTCAATTGCTGCGGTCACACTAGGGGTTCTATCTCCGCCATATCTTTCCAAACAACGGGCTAACTATTCTGTGATATGTAAACGCTCTTCTTTTTCACATGCAGTACTGTTCAACATTACATTTCTTAGGCCTGAGTCAATAAGAATCTGTGACATGTGACCGCTCTTCTTGTTCACATGCAGTACTGTTACAACATCACATTTCTTAGTCCTGAGTCCATAAGAATCTGTGACATATGACCGCTCTTCTTTTTCACATGCAGTACTGTTACAACATTACATTTCTTAGGCCCGAGTCCATAAGAATCTGTGAAATGTGACCGCTCTTCTTGTTCACATGCAGCGTAGTTACAACGCTACGTTTCTTATGCCAGAGTCAATAAAAACCATCAGATCCTAAACAACGGGAAAACAACGTGACGACCAAAATTTAGCGTTGTTTAAGGAAAATGAACCAATCACCGAACAAAATTAGCTTCTGGGTTATTTTCAACAACAAAAAAGGGCTATAGATTCTTACAGTTAATACTGCCATTTTAAGAAGAGGACTCGACAAAGGCAACTGGCCATGTTCAGAAAAGTTGCGCGCGGTCCCAGACCTCTGTGAAAAGGTCTATTGCTCAACTCCAATTATTCATTTAGCCTGGCAACGCAAAGTGTGAAGATTACTATTAAATTTACAATCTAAATTGAACAAAAATTGTTAATTATAATACATAATCATGTTTAAAGTACTAAGAAATTGAGACCTGATTTTGAATATTTTGAACTTATCCTAACAACTATACCTTTCTTGTCCCGTTTTCTGGTCAACAGCTCGAACCACTTGTTGTGTCCTTCGTAGAACAAAGACATCTCGATCCGATAAGTTCCAGCTCTTTGTGACAGGTTGACATCCATTCATGTTGCATTCATAGATCAGCTGTAACAACGAGAGAGAGGAATCTTGGTTAGGAACTTGGTTATACCATAAGCGATAGGACGTCAAGTGTGTATCAGTGTAAAAATTTAATCAGTATTGAGCCACCTTATCGCTGGTCCAAGAATTTACATTATTTTAGTAATGAAAAAGTAGTGAGAAAGGTTGCATTAGTGCCCCTGCGACCTACGGGTTAAGGGTTTATGATGATGATGATGAGTGGTGAGCCACCTTAAGTGCAGATTTACGCTTAAGGTGGATTTGCAATTAAGGTGGTTCATTACTAAACTAATTTAAATTCGTGGCTTCTCCTTCCTGAAAGTTTAATTTTCCATCTTAATGGCATTGTAAACAATCTGACCAGTTTCAAGCTTCCACAATAGACGATTACGGAAAAGATGGCGTCGGGGGGCATTTGACCAAGATGCATTGCATTCTATAATGGAATCAACAGTGATTCTATAGAGATTCGATCATCAAACGCAATGAATCTTGGTCAAATGCCCCCCGACGCCATCTTTTCCGTAATCGTCTATTACTTGAGACCTTGCAAATCTATTATGGCATTTCTTTGAGATCCTCCACTTACTATACCCCGAATTGTAAACTTCGAAAATTTGATCTCAAAACTTCCAAGCAACTTAGAGGTCACGAAAAGTGGGCTAATTTTCTTGCAAAAAAATAAAAAGCTTGTTTTAATCAACACATTGTACATTTTTAATCCATTTGTTTTAAGAAATTGTAAATTTTGTAAAGTAGGCCTAAATTAGCTGTAATTTAGCTATCTTCTTTTAATGTAGCCTACGTTAAATAAAGTGATGATGATGATGATCTGTTTTAAGTATACAACTCTTACCTTTCCAGTTTCAGCATCAATTCCAAAGCTTCGAATATCTTTGCCCCCAACTATATGTGTACCATCAGGCAACTTTTGAAACCTCCCAAGAAGTAAATCAGCAGAGAGAGGAACAGCCTAGAAAATGAGTCAAAAAGGATATCGTTGTTATACCGGCTGCACCAAAAAAATCTATCCACTTTCTGATAGGCCATGATAAATGTGCACAAGGCTAATTTTCCCGATTGATGATTTAATCTTTAGTCCAAATAAAATAATACTTGGCAATTTCTTGTTGATTTTTCGGCGGTCTACTTCTCGAGTAATAAGCGATTCCTTGAAAATCATTGGCTTGGAAACAGCCTACATTGATCGAAAAATATCGATCAAACTTTGTAAAGAGGGAACTTGAAAGGACAAAAGAGGAAACCATTATTTTTCATCAACACAAAGACTTTATTGAAATTATTAAAAGCCAAGGTGTTTGAATTGATAAAAGAAACATTAAAAGATTGTGCAAGGATCAAGCGACTGCTTGTGCAACTCATCATAACCAATCCATTTCTTAATTCCCAATTCGTTTCCAAGAGTTTCCCTATTGTCTTGTCTAGCTCAGCCTTTAGGAAATTTGATCGTTGTTGTTTGATCGATTTAGGCCTTTCCCAGACTGAGAATTTTCATGAAATCGCTTACATCACGAGAAGTAGGCAGCCGAAATATCGAGAAAATAAATCTTCAAAATCGGTTTAGTGTACGATTTTTCGTGGCCTGTCGAAGGCGGGTCGTTTTTTTGGCGCACCAGGTATACTAGATGAATAAAGAAAAAAGGCACAAATTTAGAAAAAAACCATTCTTTGAATATCAAGCAATACATATGAAAATTTACCTAGCTTAAATCGGCCTCTCCTTTCCGGAGTTATGGGAGATTCTCTTGAGAAGGCTGCTTCAAAAACTCTCGAAAAACGGCTAAAATGATGAATCAAATTTCCTCGGTTTTCCTGCCTCACAGCAATGCCAATTACCTGTGTTAGCATGTACAGTGTTATCCTCTTGGGAAGAAGGAATCGTCTTGGATAAATTTGTCACACAAGTGGGGATGACTTTTTTAATCTCTCAAAGGGATAACACTTCCTAAAACGTGTTCAAGTCATAGCTGGAAAGCAGAAATATTACGGAAATTTGATCCTGGCCTTTTTTGGCCACCTTGCAAGGCTTTTTTTAAGGGGAACTTGTCATGAAAATCCCTTATAAATCGGAATAGAGTAACCGATTTCAGTCAGGAAAAATACTTAAAGTCATTGAACATGTCAGCTATTTAATAAGATATGAACTTATATTATTGCTTTGATATTCAGGAAACATAGCCTTTCAAACGGCATGCATTTTTTTCTGACTCACCCGCAGTAGAACACACCATAAGATGATTTTTCTAGTTTCAAATGGGCCATAATCCACAGTTTTCAATGTTTCATTCCTCTCCGGAATTCTTGTCAGAATGTAAACATAATTCATGGAAATTCTTGACAATTCTTGTCATGTTAATGCAAATATACTGTAGCATATCTTGTAGTCCAACTATGCACTTGAAACTTAACTTAATTACCTTACAAAAAATACCAGCATTTGAGAAATATAATAGTGAAGATTATAATTTTTTGATACAGTAAATTAGTTACCAAATAATGAATGTTTTACAGTACCTCAATCTTGTCCCTTTGGAATTGAAAAATTTCCCCATCAAGAGAAGGCACAAACTTGAGTTTTGCAAGGTCTTCATCATGCTGCAGAAAAAGGTAACAACTTCTGTTTATACTCCAAACTTGCATGCATGCTTTTTGTTACAAATCTCACCTGTATCCTGGGATTGGGTCTCAAAATCCCACCTATATTCTGGGATTCGGTCATAACAGAAATTCTTGCAGCACACACCCCCATATGACCCAATCCCAATAGTGAAGTACCCACGCCTTCCCGGGGGCAGCACATCCCCATGTACCTTTACTATGGAAGAACCCCCTCCCCATGGTTTTAACGTGCAACGTAAAACCAAAACGAGCAATAAAGAGCAGAAAAGTTCAAATGGAAACCAAACGAGTTTCTTACGAGTTCCATGACAATCTTCATGTTTACTTCCTGCACCCGTGCCGTGTGAACATTTCAGAACGAAGTTTTTGAAGCCTTTCAAATGTTTAGACATTACTCAAGTACCTTCCAAGTAATAGAGAACTAGAAACAAGTGAAAATAAAATTAAAATAACCTAACATGCTAATGATTGCCTTGATTAAACTAAAGAGTTGCTTAAGCAATTTTTCCCATTATTGGACTTAATTTTTAGCAATCCGAGACTTACGTTTCTTATAAGCAGTTTTTCATAAAAGAATTAGTCTATTTGAATTATGAAGAACTATTCCCAAAATTCCTTGTACCACGGAACCATGCAACATGTCATGAAAAAACGAAATCCAAGCCATGTCTTTGCCAAAGAAAAATTAGTGCTGGTCATGAATCCCAAATGACATGGCTTGGAATCAGTTTTTTCATGACAGGTTTCATGGTCTTCACTTACTAAATTTTAATTTTGCTGATTTATATATTCAAATGGTACAAAATTATTTTGTTGAGAACAAGCATATACAAATATGTAAATCTTGGAGACAAACCTTGACAGAACTGAGGCTTGATGACAGAAGTGGTCCAGATGAATCAACCAAACTCCATATCATTTCTCCAGAATGCGAATCGAGGGCAACAAATTTTCCATCAAGAGTGCTAACCAGTGTCAGAGGCCTAACAAAGACAGTTTAAACACTAAAATATCATGCATGTTAGAAAATAGATATTATATTTTATGGATCTGCCTTTATTGCAATTGTTCCTGTTTTGTTAGAGCACAGGCTGTAGGAAACTCTGAACTTGAAATAACATTTTAAGTATGATACATTTACTGTAGCCCTACTATCATGTCCAAGAAAGGGCACTGCGCATCGCACGGAAGATTACAAAGATGACTTTGGTTTTCTCTTGGAACAAACTAATTCGGTGCCCATCCATATAAGAAACCTGCAGTTCAGTTGCTTATGACTGAAATTTTTAAAACAAAATTCGATCTGAATCCAACTTTCATGAAAGAAACTTTTGTGCAGCGAAACATTGGTTACAACCTAAGACATGGTAACAACTCACAGCTTCCAAAGGTACGCACTACGTCCTTTGGAATCGAGACTATACCCTTCCTTGGAAATAGAATGTGGCAGGTATTACCACATGAGATAAAAGATTCTAGAACCCTTCCAATTTTTAAAAAGCAAATACAGTTAAGGTGCTGGAAATGTGATAAATGCAACTGCAGGCTTTGCAAAGTNGTCCAGTCTCAACTGTGTTCAATTCTTTCTGTTTTCTATTCAAACAATTACCCAAAAATTGCACTTCGTTTTGGAGCTCCTTGTTCCGCTCGACCTGCTCATCGAATTTTAAACGCTCGAGAATTCCAGACTTCAAATTATTATCGTAACTATCAAGTTTCTCTTTGAGGCTCTGCATATCCATTTGTAAAGACAAATTCTTTGCACCTAAAATATGTTTCAGTTTAATTTCAAAGCGAACCTTCGCTTGGCTTGCTTTTAGCAATTTGACTACACGCTTATTTCTTTGTGCCAATTTCTTTCTCTTTGCTGTCTCGCAATTAGCAACTTTGCCAACTCTCTTGCATTTAGCCTCCAACTCTTTAAACTTGCTATCCTCTATCTTTGTCCAGTGAAATAACTTCCCACAGCATTGGTTCAAACACTCGACTTTATTTTCGAGATCCTTATTGAAGTTTTCTAATGCATTTTTCTCGGCTGTCAACTCATTTGCAGCCTCTTTAAACTTCTCCGTATCTTCTCGCAGAATCTGCTCTTCATTCTCTAAGAACTCAACAAGCTCGAGAAGTTCTTGTTTCTCTTTTCGAAACATTTTCTCATTCTCCGCCATCTTGTATACTTGAAGCTCAACATTCTTCAAGACATCTTCTAAATCATTTTCAAAATCTTCTTCGTTCACCTTACAACCATCAACCTTTTGTCCTCCTGCCTCAGACAACAACAAACTCATTTTATTGATACGATTCTTCATTTTAGAAGAAGCCTCGTTGATCTTCATACACTCTAAAGACTTCGTTTCGATGTCTTGCATCAGTTCTTCGACGAAATCTTTCCAAGTCTCTTCTCGCTTTGCAAAATCCATCGTCATCAGATTTTTCTGGTACTTTACTTCTTCAATTTGCAATGCCAGATTCTCCTGCTGTCTCGATCCTTTTTCGAGCTCCGCTGTCATCGTGGTACATTTTCTTGTCAGATCTTCAATTGAGGATGTTGCCAATCTTAATTCTTCTTTCAAATCTTCATTTTCTCCAACCACATCCCTCATCCAAGACGTTAATGGTTGTTCTTGAGATACTAATAAATCTTCGGCTTGTTTCTTATCTAGAAGAAGAACGTTCTCATCAGCATCCAGGTAGCTTCAGAAGTCAAAATATGGACTTTAGATTGTTGTTTCGTATTCCAAAAGAGCCTGAATATTTACAACATCAGAATGTATGCGGACATGTCCTCCTATTTTTATCCTAGGTCAGTCATCTAATTTGTCTAAATCCGTTGAGAAAAGGTATAAGGAGGGGTTGGATCTTTAGAGTTTGATATACATATCAGGGTGTTTTCTGAAGGTAAAAATGGTATTTCACGAATGAAAAAGGCCTGGTCCTGAACAATTTCCCCGGGGACTACACCTCCAGGCCCCTAGACCCCCATCTTCGCTCGTCCCCTCTCCTTTTTTGCGGCCGGCTCCGCCATTGCAAGAGTTATTGTTGAAAGAGAGCATTTCGCAGTGAGATCCCGTAAAGGCCTATTCTCAAAGACGGAAAAAGGCAAGCCCATTAGTTTAATCTTTGTTGGCCTAGGAGCACAAATAACTTTATAAATCGTTTTTCGGTAACGTAGCAATAAAATGAGCAACTATTCTACATTTCTATCTTTCGAAGTTTGGAAACTGAAACGAGATCGAAAACTGCTCCAACAGTATCTAGATCTCAGATAAACAATTTTGTCTCTCTCGTCAGCCTTCCATCCTTCCTTTGCTACTTCCCTCTTATTATATCTTACTATATTCAGCATCTTTTTGGCAGGAAGAAGTTTAATGACTTACATCTTACGATAACATCTTCCAAATTCTCGACGATGTCTTCAAGTTCGACGATCTTCTGGCTCTGTGTCTTGATTTCCAGTTGTTGCTGCTCGTTCTTACGAAGCAGCGAATCAGAATTGACGAGTGTAAGACCACTATCAGACCGTGATAACATCACGAAACTTTTATTAACTCTATTAGCGTCCATTTTGAATCGAAATTTCAAGAATTTCTCACACGAATAGTATCACTTGCAACTTACTCTTAGAGATGCGAAGTGAGTTCTGGTGAAAAAGTCCTTCTGGCGGGAATTTATAATCGATTTGTAACGTTTGTGACGTAATATTGATTGATAACGGGGTAAAGTAGACTGGGGATGAGTGTGAATCAATTTGACGTCAGACTTTACCCTCAGTACTTTTTTGTCAAGTTCATGAACTCAATATAGCATCATCAAAGCATTAAAGTAACTGAACGGAGATATGACGATCTAGTCTAAACATAACACAAAAGAAGTTCCCATTGTTTTCATCGATCAAGAACATCAAATACAATAATTGGTTATGTTTAGACTGACCCAGTCCCCCTAGCTATGCTACTTTTAACTCCGTTGATTTATGTTAATGATATCTTTTGCTCGATGATACTTAGACTTGCCTGAAATCTATTTCCTAAACTCCGTCTCTGACTGATCCCTTTCCACAATTCCAAGATCCACAAATCCATCATTCCGTCCTTTATGGAATGTTGGAATTGCGGATCCTGGACTGTGGGAAAGAGATCGGTCAGGTGAACTTCAGGAAATAGACTTGAGGCAAGTCTAAATGATACTCGACTCAAGAACAAACAAACAGCAATCGCAATCGCGACTTCACAGCGGTTACAGTTTGGCGTAATTTGGGTATCGTTTCGGAGGTTCAGCTTTGAATACATCAAATTTTCGTTATTTTGTGATGTATGATGTCTATTGTCTTTCTACCCTTGCATTTGTTTGTTTATGTTCGGCTCATGTTTTCTCTCGTCTACTTTCATAACTTATCTTACGAATTCACCATTTTCATGTCAGTTTAAAAATTGCCTATTGTACTTTATGTTACCCATAGAGGATCTAAATGATGATTAGGGACCTGTCATAAAGTATCTGCTTCCGGGGGGCGGAGGATATAGGCAGGGGCCACCAAAAATTGTAGCTGCTTGTTAATGGGCCACAGAAAATATTTGCAGCTTTTGAAGGGGCCATCAATTTTTTTCAGGGACAAATCTAAAAAGGGACAAGTTTTTAAGATATACAAGATTCTGTAAAATGTCTCTCTACGAGCAAATTCAAAAGCCACATAAACAGTCACTTGTCAATCATAGTCAAAAGAGAAAGATGAATTTTCATCACAGGTTGAGCATTGCAGTTTTCTTCATTTCTCTCAAAGCATCAAAACAGTTTTGCCTGCTTGAAATTTTCCCTTTTTCTGGTGCTTTTTTGCTTTCTGCACCTCCATATGCACAACTGATCTATGCTTCTTTAACCTTTCCAACCTCGCCAACAGCTTCTTTGCAAATTTTTGGTAAAGTATTCTTATTAAAAAATTATTGTTTATGGAGAGCTTTTCAGCTGTCAGCTGAAAGTGCATCAAGGTAAAACCTTACTGAAAGTTGCCCTTGCAAGCCGTTTTGCTGAAATTTGTGTTTTCTTTGTTGCTACATCATCAAATTTAACATGTGGGGCAACAATGAGAGTATCGTCATAAGGACGAAAAGTGGACGTGTCGCAAATACCTACATCAGAGTTCGCTTTATGTAGATGCAGGCACAGTAGTTCAGTATAAATTAGTAGAAGGCAATAGTTAAAGATATCTATGGGAACAATTTTAATGTTGTGATCGAAATATGCAAGCAAAATGAAAAGAGTAGAACATCTCATGCTACCAGCAAACTCAAAATATGGACCCAGAAATATTGCAATGGGCCACGAAAAATATTTGTCTCTTTACAATGGGCCATGAAATTTTCTACTCATTTTTAGTAGGGGCTATGAAAATCATTTGTGAAAAAATCAAATATCCTCCGCCCCCCTGTAGTAGATATTTTATGACAGGTCCCTTAGAATGAAATTCTAATCGGAGTAAATCGGAGTTAAAGCAACGAACATGCAGTTTCTTATTCATCGCAGATTTACGCCCTCTGGCGATTTGAAATACCATAGGTTCTAAGTCTCTAGAGATGTATTTTGTCTTATCATCTACGTGTCGTAGATGGGCATGCATGCGGCATGGTTTATTCTATGCAGCATAAAACAGAGTTCGGTTTGAGAGTTTAGTAATTTTGCACACTCATGCGGAGTGGTTGCAAATTGAATCTCCCACCCACCCGCCTCTTTCCACTTTTTCATGTTGGACCTTCTTTCTTTTGAAGATGCATCTGGAAAGGTTTTTCTAGCATGGACGAGGGGACTGGTTTTGCGGGGAAAATGCAGGTTTTCCTTCCAACCCCACCTTCGGGATGGTAATTTGCTTTTTCGGGAGATAGGCTAGTTCCCTCAAAAGCCCAACTTGCCCTAATGATGAGAAAGTGCAACCTTGTGTTTGTCTGATGCTTGTGAAGAAAGATTTACGGAAAGAGGTTGAAATATATCTGAAGGGCAGCCAAAGCCCAGTAGCTTTGGCCCTATTTATGTGACTGTAGCTTTAACTACTTACTGTTACTTTGTCGAGCTAGTTGATAGAACTTATTGTACATAACTTCTCAACTTCTTTCTGTTTTGCATCTTTTCTTTCAAATGTTCTTTCTCAAATCCGGTAGCATCCCTTAGCTGGTATAAACATTGGTATATCCAAGGGTGTCAGGACACCTATAATCCTTCCTCTTTTCTGTTTGTTTGTACGTCTGTTTCACATTGGATGTTAGGCACATACGGTCCATCATCCATACTAAATTGAATCTCCAGAAAAGAGACCCCGACCTGTAAGCATGGGCGCAGTGTCTTGAGCAATGGGGACACTCTGGAGGGACCAGTGACGGCAGTTGTCAGTGTTGTTCTCTCGGCTGGGGTCCTATTGCTCAACATTATCGCCTATGTTAGCCCGACATCCAATGTGAAACCGGCCTTAGTATTTATCACTAAAATCGTTTATGTGTAGCTTTTTGTAATCGCATATTTAGTTGTAACTTAGTTGTATGTTTTTTATGTAATGGCCTCGAGGTAGTCATGATCTTTTGCCCCTCGGGGTATCGTCCTTGTAGTGTTGTAAAGTAGTTCATAAGTAATGTCTTAGGTAAGTCGTCTTTGTAAACATTTTATATTAAATATAAAAAAAAAAACAGAGGAAATTTAGATTGACAGTACCAGGAGTTGATAAAGGTGGTGTTTCCTGTAAAATATTTCGCCTCGGAGAAAATGTAAGCAGAAAGTTTACAATATTGAAACAGTTTTATTTCATTCTATTAGATAGATAATAATAAGTCGAGCAGCTTAAAGTTTACAAGGCTAATGTTCTGACTTTCTTCTTTACGACTGTTTCCGATTTTAATGGTAAGGGAGAATGTGTTGGCACTCTTGGCAAATCCAAAACATCTGAAGCATCTTGCTGGTCTAAGAGAAAAATAACTATTCATATCTAACTTCAGCATCCGAAAAAAATACAGTACAAAATACAGTACAAAATACAGTACAGTAGAGTACAGTAGAGTACAGTAGAGTACAGTAGAGTACAGTAGAGTACAGTAGAGTACAGTAGAGTAGAGTAGAGTAGAGTACAGTAGNTTGTAATCGCATATTTAGTTGTAACTTAGTTGTATGTTTTTTATGTAATGGCCTCGAGGTAGTCATGATCTTTTGCCCCTCGGGGTATCGTCCTTGTAGTGTTGTAAAGTAGTTCATAAGTAATGTCTTAGGTAAGTCGTCTTTGTAAACATTTTATATTAAATATAAAAAAAACAGAGGAAATTTAGATTGACAGTACCAGGAGTTGATAAAGGTGGTGTTTCCTGTAAAATATTTCGCCTCGGAGAAAATGTAAGCAGAAAGTTTACAATATTGAAACAGTTTTATTTCATTCTATTAGATAGATAATAATAAGTCGAGCAGCTTAAAGTTTACAAGGCTAATGTTCTGACTTTCTTCTTTACGACTGTTTCCGATTTTAATGGTAAGGGAGAATGTGTTGGCACTCTTGGCAAATCCAAAACATCTGAAGCATCTTGCTGGTCTAAGAGAAAAATAACTATTCATATCTAACTTCAGCATCCGAAAAAAATACAGTACAAAATACAGTACAAAATACAGTACAGTAGAGTACAGTAGAGTACAGTAGAGTACAGTAGAGTACAGTAGAGTACAGTAGAGTACAGTAGAGTAGAGTAGAGTAGAGTACAGTAGAGTACAGTACAGTACAGTACAGTACAGTACAGTACAATACAATACAGTATAAAATACAGGGGTACATACTCTATAAAGATTTTCAATTAGATTTAAGAAATTAACTGGCTCAGGGTCGTAAATCAGCCACTCCGTTCTGAAATTATAAGGCATTTTCTGGAAAAAGGAAACTTCAAAAATCGCTCAAAAAGGCACAAAATGATGATCAAATTTTGTTGGTTGTGCTGCCTTACTATACTCATTACATAAGCCTCAGTATCGCTCATTGAATTGGATGGTTATCGCTCAGATTAAAAATATTGAACGAACACAAGGAATCACGTCGTAAGTCTACTGCCTTACCGTAATGACAGTTACATGTGTTACCACGTATTATCCTTTTGGGGGGATGAAATCTTCACAGGAATAACTTTCCTATGCTCCTAGGGAGGACATTTTCATCCTCGCAAAGGGATAACAGTTGCTAAAGCGTATACAAGTCATTGCTGTAGGGAAGAAATATTAGGGAAATTTGATCGCGATTTTATTCCATTTTTTAATGTTCCTTGAAGGGGCTTTCTCGAGAAATACCCTCATAACTACAGAATGAAGTGACCGATTTCCGCCAGGTAAAATTTAAACTCCAATTAAACATGTCCACTGTTAAATTCATACAGACGACATGTCACGTGACTTGACCAATTCGCGCTCGAAAATCCAAGTTGGGGTAAATGAAGCCATTACAAAGTATAGCGTCGCACTGGGATTTCGAGAGTGTCTCGTTTATTTATCGCAATAAATAAATTCAAAAGACTTGGAAGCTGTTCAAATCATTCCAAAACTTTAGCAGATAGATAGGCGAACGTCNATTTTGTTGGTTGTGCTGCCTTACTATACTCATTACATAAGTCTCAGTATCGCTCATTGAATTGGATGGTTATCGCTCAGATTAAAAATATTGAACGAACACAAGGAATCACGTCGTAAGTCTACTGCCTTACCGTAATGACAGTTACATGTGTTACCACGTATTATCCTTTTGGGGGGATGAAATCTTCACAGGAATAACTTTCCTATGCTCCTAGGGAGGACATTTTCATCCTCGCAAAGGGATAACAGTTGCTAAAGCGTATACAAGTCATTGCTGTAGGGAAGAAATATTAGGGAAATTTGATCGCGATTTTATTCCATTTTTTAATGTTCCTTGAAGGGGCTTTCTCGAGAAATACCCTCATAACTACAGAATGAAGTGACCGATTTCCGCCAGGTAAAATTTAAACTCCAATTAAACATGTCCACTGTTAAATAAGATATTTTCCAATATCATTGCTTTAATATCCAAAGAACAGTAACCATTCAAACGGGAATATTTTTACTCACCAAGTATGCCAACCAATTTTTAAGTTCAAATCGAAATGAAACTCCGATTAGGAAACAAGTTCGAAAGGCTTCAGTGTGTGAAACTATACTGATAACATTCTAGTCGTCCAAATCTCTGTATTTCCTGTTGTATATTCCATCAAGTTTTTAACTTCAATATTGAGATAATCCCTTGAGAGAAAACTTCAGCAGACTTAAATAACTACTTTCTACTGTGAACGTGCGTGTTTGACATTGTGACTACAAAGTCGAAAAAAGAACTTACCCTTTTCCATCATAAGGTCTGCTAATTCGTTTTCTAGCTCTTGTAACTCTGCAACATCGTCAGTATGCCTTTGACCTGAAATTCAATCAATATTGAATTTTATTATATGGCGTTCGAAAATACGGTTCCTCGGACCGGAGACGGAGCAATTTTATTGGTTCTTGATCGGTCCGCAAAAGCCGTATTTTTCGAAGCCGTATTGGACCGGCGTTGCCTTAGAAACAAACAACAAGGGAAGGCTTCTTTGTTTAGCCTTAACCGCTAAAATGGACAGCCAAGGTTTAGCTTAGTCCTCGAAGAATTCTTTGCTGTAAATTTCGAAGAAGGATTTGAAATCATAAACGAAGAAATGCTAACGGTAGCTGGCGTCAAAACGACTAAATACAGCGATGAACGAGAACAAAAACGCAGAAGACAGTACAATAACGCAAAAGAATGTTTTGAAGATTTCTGCGATATACTAAACCCTTTATTAAACGATTACTCGAATCATACTGGAAAATATTCGGACCTTAGGACCTTAGTTCCTCACTGCGTTCGGTCCGTACGGCAAACTGCGGTCAGAATATTTTCCAGCATTGACCTCGTAATCGTTTAATAACTTCATATTACACTCTGTTGTGTTGTTCTTTTGTGAAATTAATGTATATCTATTGTTGTAAGTGGCTGTCCTACTTCGAACTCAATGACATTATGTCCTTTCCAGCTATGACAGCCATACAATATTGGAATGTTGTAGTTTATTTTAAGTCCGAAAAAAAAATTGTTCCAAAACGACATCGGCTTATTGTATTCCAAAATTTACGCCGATCCGCCGCGCCCATCACCCCCCACATTTTCTAACTCATACTGCGTAATACTGCGTAGGAATACAAATGCGATTACCTTGAGAAATTGAGTCGTTCAGTTCTTTAGCAAAATCGAGGGCCTGTAAAAGTAATAGAATCTTAGTATGTTTGTGCTGGAATGAGTTGCTATAATTCACACCAACATAAAAAGGATGGTTTTAGACATCGTAAATCGTAAGTATGATGGAATGAAACAAGGCAACTTTTTGCATACCGTATATAAGGGCAGTGCCAAGACTCATTATATTCGTGTAGTTTCGCTCCCTGAACTAATAAACTAAACTAAGCTACAACTAAAGCGACAACAACAACCTCACTGAAGCGACAACAACAACATCAATTCAGTCCAATGAGCGAAAGTGAAGGGACTTAAATCGTGAGTCTAGGCTGTGCCCTTACGAGTCTGTTATGAGAAAATCACAAAAATGAGAGATCATTCATTATTTACATTAATTTGCATTAATTTTGCTATATAGCCTCATATATAGCCTCATTGCTATATAGCTCTCATTTTCGCATACTTTTCTTTGGTCTCTCAACAAAGTAAGTACATGGCATCGTACTTCTATTTATAAATGCCATCTCTCAGGAGAACAGGGATAAAGTATAAAGGTAAGCCCTTACATTCGAGTCGATTTGGACAAATAAAAAACGTCATTTTTTAATATTTTCGATTTTAAGGGCTATTATTATAATCCTACATTCTACATTCTACTAATCTTACTTCACTTGATAATGGGTTTATGCCCGAAACGTCGTACAAAATTAAACTCTGTTCAAAGTACAATTATTTATACTGTATTTGTTTGTTTTATTATTATAATGCTCTTATATATCGGCGTCTATGCGGTACATCTCAAATGAGATACAAATTGCCATCAGTGAGTTTTTTCTATTAACTCGGTCTGCTAACTCTCTAGTCTCTAATAATAAACTTTTAATAAAGTTGAAGTGTACATGACTATGAGAAATATATCAAAAATTAATTTTAAGACCCATTGAGATGAAGGATTTAAACGTTTTCAAAATGGTTGTGTAGTTTTTGCAACGTATTTTTCAAATAGTGGATCATGGGTGGTTAGACATCGCAGGTGTACTTACATTGCCTTCATGATAAGAGTGATTTCCTTCTGTATAATAACGTCTTTTTCTGTTTCCTATCCTGCAACAATCGCATGTTGAGCTCAATGAGCCTGTGTCAGTCACCATTTTGAAAGTTCTGTTGTTAAAGTGACTTCTGCGGAGGAGGCAGCGAAAGAGAGAAGGGAAGGAAGAGTTTTCTTTTCTTCCTTATTTTTGCTAGCTCCTCCGCACAAGTATAAAAAAATTCCTACGCAGAAGCATATAAGCTGTGGCGTTCCTCCATAGAAGCACAACTGCGGTGTCTAACCTCCCATGAGTGGATAAACCTTTTTTGACTCATCCGCTACTGCTGCAGCTCTCTCTTTTAATAAGACAAGTGATTAAGATTTCTTGCATCCAAACGATTCTGAATTAGGCCAAAATGGACGTCTATATGGTATGAAAGTCTGTTATAAGTCTGCGGCGCAGGCTGTTATAAGTCAGCAGAGTGCCAGTTTGGAAAAGGATACTCTCGAGTCCGGAATAAAGGCCCTCCCCCTGCTTATTTATTTTTTGAAAAATTCATCCAGGACATCCTTATTCCAGACCCCCCGCTTATTGACTTTGAGCTTCTTGAAATGTGAAATCATCTTTCTGAAATGTGATTCGAACTGTGTTTCTCATTTTAATAAATTTCCAGTGACTCTTTGCTTGTCTGTCGTGTTCTTTGCAGTCTTAAACACTCGTGTGTTCTAATTCCACACCCCCTTTTTTATTAAGATTCAGGAAATTTTTCACCAACCCCGCTTATTCCAGTCCCTCCGTCTATTCCGGACTCGAGAGTAATCAAAAGATCGATGAATCAATAAGTTGATAAACCGATAATTAACAGATACCTCAATACTTTTTTCAAAGACGTCATCAATCTTCTCTAGTGAGATGCCGTCTTCTTGTGCACAGCTACTTAATACAGCAGCACTGCTACTGATTGCATCAAGGACCTGAAAAGAAAATACTCCATTAACTCTCTGTAATAAATTCGACACCCTAATCAGTTATGGAATCTGTTGATGGGCCAAAGATGAGCTGAACGTTCTAAATAATGGGTGGGCCAACAAAAATTAGCCCCAAAAATAAAAATAAAATTTAAAAACTTTCTGAATGCAAGATTTTGATTAAATGTAAGGGGCACTAAGTACGACATAAACTACAACTATTGAGTAAAAATAAGTTCATTATCAGCTGCATTTACAGAGAAATTAGGTTTTGAAAAAAGATTGTCGCGAAAAGCACTGTACCGAAATTACTAATCATCAACAATAACATACCAACGCATTTTTTGATCTATTGAATAATTTCTGTGCAAATAACGTTTTCCAAATTTCTCGTGGCAAGGAGAGGGATTTTAAAATTTATCTTCGTAATTTTGAAAGAACTGAATGTGATATTTTAGTAGGATACCACAACATGGTCTGTTAGTAACACAATATCATGGTAAACATGCAAATTTTTTCTAATTTCACCTTTTTCGATCATTATTTTTCAATGCGTCTCATTCTGCGGCAGTATCTTGTATTGTAGTCATTATTTTACAAAAAAGATGCGAGTACAGGTGGAAACAATGAAGTGAAAGGATCGAGAGAAAAATTTCTTGTATTGGACACTTCCTTTGGTCAAATTGTGCTTTTGATGATTAGTGATTTGGTTACAGTGGTTTTCGTGGCCATCTTTTTAAAGATCTCATTTCTTTTCTCTGTAAATACAGCTGATAATGAACTTGACTTAATTCGATAGGTGAATTTGATGTTGTACTTGTTTCTCTGGAGGCTCGAGTAACCCTTTCACCTCCCTTTGTTGGCCTTTAACAAAAATCTAAATCATGCTTTCCATAATAAATAATTTTACATAAAGATGGCATCGGACATCCATCAAATCAACCCTCTGTGTGACAAGAGGCAGCAAAGAGAAAGTCAATCATGAATCTCTTACATACCATTTTATTTGACTCTGAGTGTTGTATCGTAGTTAACTGATCTGTAAGCGTTAGCAACGTATCTTGTTTCATATTGAATAATCTTTCTAGTTTGCGTTTCTGAAGCAACCGTCTCTTGGCCTATGATAATAAGAGAGAGATGTCATGACAGAGTGAACATTGAGGGGAAGAATTTCTTCTTGAACAGGCATGTTTTGAACGGCAAAAATAACTCATTGCATATTTCGTGATCATCAACTCTCATACCGCAAACAAAAGAAAACACACAAGAAATAAACTTGAACACGTTCGGATCTGAGCGGTTTAGGAAGAAAAAANGTTAACTGATCTGTAAGCGTTAGCAACGTATCTTGTTTCATATTGAATAATCTTTCTAGTTTGCGTTTCTGAAGCAACCGTCTCTTGGCCTATGATAATAAGAGAGAGATGTCATGACAGAGTGAACATTGAGGGGAAGAATTTCTTCTTGAACAGGCATGTTTTGAACGGCAAAAATAACTCATTGCATATTTCGTGATCATCAACTCTCATACCGCAAACAAAAGAAAACACACAAGAAATAAACTTGAACACGTTCGGATCTGAGCGGTTTAGGAAGAAAAAATGTAGCCAAGTTAGCTTTAATCTAGATTTAGGCGATAGAGCTCTCAGCATAACTGCGCTAACCCATCCCGTAATCTGCTCTCCTCTTGCGACCCCAGTAGAATACAAGCAATACGCACATTTGCAAGGCCTAAATTTTGCGGATAGTGTAGATTCAGGTAGTGATGCGATAGACATAATATTTAGGAATTTAATTTTGAAATGAAAATGGCTGCTCAAAATATGGGAACAGGTTAAACTGTCATCTGCCCTGTTTCATCATGATGTACCGGCGAACCCAATAAAAGTGAAACTTTTAGAAAAATCAACAAAATTTTACTATATCACCAATCTTGAAATTTCCCTTTGGAGCACTTGTATCAAAGCCAAATTAATTCAAAAGATATTGAAAAGTCTACTTATAGCTTTGCGCATATGGGAATATCTGCTTTTGCGAACACCCTGGTTTTGATGCTTATCCTGAAACCGTAAGAGTTGATAATAAAATCTATATTTTTATCACGCTCAACTACTCAATTTCTTTGCTTACATCTGTGACAAAGTTCTTTCTCATTTTGAACTCAAATTTTATGAGACGTCACGATGTGTAGCCTTTTTGGTAAAATTACAAAGTTTTCTAAAATACTATTGCTCAAAATATGGTTGTTCAAGCTTTGATCTTATTATTTCTTTCCGGTAGGAATAAAATTAAAATAATCCAATAAATTGATTTGATTTATCATAGTCAACTAATGCAAAGCTTTCCGTCATCCAGGGATCGTCTTTCTGATCTACAATTAACGTAACTTCCTANAACGTAACTCCTACTCGAATTTCCCATCAAGTACCAAAAATATTCAACTGAAACGAAATTTGTTTCCAAGAAATGAGAATTTTATTCAGGCTGCAAATTATATTTCTAAAATCAATCAAATGTTAAGAAATTACAGAGGTTAAGAAATTAAACATTCTAAAATCTAAAAAAACTTGCCTGATTTTTGTCTCCTTGCTTGATGTACATCTGCGCTGAATCTTGCAACCTGAAAGTAGATGTGGACTGATTTAAATTTAAACAGTTGATTCGAGCCTGAATTAGAGCTCTGAACTACAACGAGCTGTAAATTAAGCATAAACATGTGAATGCTGAAAACGAGAAGAAAATGTATCGAAAAGCATACTTTGCTATTTCCTTTCTCGCTTCTGCAGATTCCATCTTCAGTTTTGCAATGGCTTTCTTTAATCTATAAATTGAAAGAGAGAAGTTTCAGCTTGAACATTAGATTTTCAGTTCATTTCTATAATAGCGTGTCCCAAAAAAAAAGTGTTCCAGGTTTCTTCGCACATCAAGTTATTGAAGGGTTTCTAGTTTTAGCATTCCACAAACTCGATCATTAAATGTCTGTAACTCAGCGAATTTTCAGCGAATTTGCAACTTGTAATGTCTAAAATTCACCTTCAAAGGTCTTAGGGATAGGGTTATGTTACCATGGAGCCCGCTTGTTTTGTCATCATTTCTCAATATTTAAACAAACGTCGAACACTTTTTTTGGGGAGAAACCTGTGGAACATATTCTCTAGGATATACTGGGTAAGTCAATAAAAACAAGCCCCGTTTGAAAGGCCACTGCTCCCTGGATATCAAGACGATAATATTGGCAAATATATCATTTAATGGTGGACATGTTCAAATCGATTATAAAATTTACCTGACTGAAATCGGCCACTCCGTTCTGGTATTATGAAGGATTTTCTCGAGACAGCCCCTTTAAGAAACCTTCAAAACAGGCCTAAACTCACGACCAAATCGCCCTATTTCTCTGCCTTACAGCAATGGCTTTTACATGTTTTAGCACGTGCTACCCCTTTGGGAGGACGAAAGTGTCATCCTGGGAGCACAACAGCATTATTCCGGATGATTTCATCTTCCCATGAGGATAACAAGTGCTAAAACATGTTGAAGTCATAGCTGCAGTAGAAATATTAGGAAAATTTGGTCGTGATTTTAGGCCTGTTTTGAAGGTTTCCCAAAGGGGCTTTCTCGAGAAAATCCCTCATAATTTCAAAACGGACTGGCCGATTTCAGTCAGGTAAATTTTAAAGATATATTTGGACATATGTATCCATAGTTATATAATATATTTGCCAATATTATTGTTTTGATATCCAGGGAGCAGTAGCCTTTCAAACGGGGATTGTTTTTTCTGACCCACCCGGTAGAAATGAGGTACAGCATATGCAATTTCTCAGCTATACGTCAATTCAATAAAAGCATTCGACAGTATCATTAAACGGCTTTAAGAACAAGATTTCCCCAAAAATAATTACAGATTGTGGTTACAGAAAATTAACTGCATCCTAATCCTGGATGCAGCTGTATAGTAAGCATGACTCTGTTTTGTAAACAAGTATTAAAATAATGAATGATCATAAAAATAGACTTTGAATGTTCTAACTGTTCTTGCTATAGCGGGTGATCCAAAACACTTCAAAAGCTACAATCCTGGCCAAAAAGTTGGGAAATTGGCAAATTTCAGTGTTGTCATGATGTTTCCTAAAATATCGAGACGAAAACGTGCCTATAGGACCTCCTGATCCCCCTAATGCAATGTTGCCAAGGTTGAGTGGCGTTTGATTCAAGCAACATTGAAATCAAAGGCCGAAGTATTGTTATTTTGTGATTTGTCCCAAATAATTTGACCAAGATTGTAGATCGTCAGAAAATCAAATGCTATAAACAAAAGGTTTGTATCAGCATTTAGTTAGAAGACCAAACTATGTTTTGAGATGTTGCTCGGTCAGTTTAAGCCATACTCTCCATAAAGCGGTTTCAAAAATGCTTTGATTCTATCACTTTCAGCCAAAGCCAAACTATCGCTACCTTTCTCCAGTCCATATTTTGGAAGACTTAACACAAAGCTGACTTCCAAATTGGCTTGGAAACACGAAGTTTTGAAAGGGAGCAGTCATCTGTCTTTTTGCAAACAAAAGATTTCCTTCGACGACTTCAAATCTATCCCTATGTGAAAACTTTACAAAACGTGGAATGGAAAAAGATGGCAACTATTTCACTTTGAATGTGATATGTGGATTTGAAGTTTTCTTTGAATCCGGTTTTTTAGAGGGTAGTCGTGGATTAAAACTGAACATCCAGCATCTCAAAAGATTGCCAAACCATTCAACTAAACGGTGATACTAAGCATGTGTCAACATCTTTTGATATATGAAAGCTTTTTGCGATCTAGATCGTGGAGTTTTTTGGGTCACCTGTGGTATACACAGTACAGATTATGCTTTTCCAAACAGAGCTAAAAAGAAACTAGCTGAACAAGTGAATTAGTCAAACTTTTCTTCTTATAACTGTAGGATACAGTATATGGACAGAGATGAATAAGCTTACTTGATTATGTGCCAGTCAGTTTCATTTACTGGAGCAACTGTATAATTAGTCTTTGCAAATTTTACCAGCTGAAATTGAATAAAGATTAGAAAAATCAAACATTGATAAGCAATTTACAACACAAAATGGATTTCAGTTTACAAGTGCAGAAAGAAATCAGGTAAAATTTCTGCTTCAAAAGAGTCCTTTTGCTAAGATGATGCAAACTTATTACATTATAAGAAGAACATTTTTACCAATAAATTTGAGACTTTGGTGAGAATGAGATGAAGAAATTGGTAGAAGAAAAACCTGATCATGACGTAGTAAGCACTGTTTCAGGTTACAAAAGCAAAATGATTTCTTTGCGATCAGAGGCAATTGAAATCAAATTGTACTCACTTTTTCCCCTTGTGGGTTGGACACCATATCAGCTAATTTTTTTCTTTTAAGAAATGCAATAACCAAGAGGAGTTCTTCATCTGTTAATTTCTTATCATTTAAAATGTAAAGATTCTTCACTACATTCCATGGTACAACATGATCAGTTTTATCATTCTTGGCAACTGTTTGATGTTTTGATAATAGTTCCATAGCAACATTCTGTAAAACAAAGGGCTAGAACTGTAATCATCATCATCATCACAAATGATATAAAGAAGCAGTATCTCAGACAAGAACTCAGCGGAAAAAAAGGCATCCACTTAAAACTCTTCTGAAGCAATGAAACATGATTGTTTCACGGAAGGAGTCCTTTCTTACATGCAGAAATGATTTGTTTATCCAGAATTCTCTCGAAAGAGAGACATTGTACAATGTTTGAACAGACATAAAGGCATGCCCTTTTGACCCAAAATATTAAAAATTGGCATTTCAATCTTTCGAAATCGACTTGCATAGAAGAGCACGCTCTCACAAGATTTTTAACTCTGTCTTTGTCAGCAAAAGAACTGCTGATTTGAGACTGTTAGCAAGAAACAATAATAATCAATATCAATAATACTGTAAATCATCAGGGCTCAAATCTTTCAAATCTTTAAAAAGGTGGGTGTAAAATTCGTTTACATTTTTCTTTGAATTGAATGGCTTGAAAGGAACTTAGGGTACTTTGCCGTAAATCTGCCGTGGAAATCTTTTGATATCTTGCTTATTTTCAAAATGGCAGCATTTATATTTTTTTTGAAAGAATTCATGGAAAATTTTGAAAAAATTAAAATCATCATAAATCGTAAATCAATAGAGCGAAAATGATACAACCTTCAAGAAAACCATAGTTTATGAAGGTCTACAATATGGTAGCAAGCAGAAATCTGTCGCTCTTCTGGTTTAGGATTTAGAAATTTGATGACGTCACAGCCTCAAAAATAATAAATGCCGCCATTTTGAAAATAATCAAGATATCTAAAAATTTCCACGGCAGATTTACGGCAAAGTACCCTAAGTTCCTTTCAAGCCATTCAATTCAAAGAAAAATGTAAAAGAATTTTACACCCACCTTTTTAAAGATTTGAGCCCTATGCT
>REGM01000094.1:813399-847724 GCA_004194415.1 Aurelia aurita
AACTTTTGATATATATCGACTCCCAATAAATTGAGGAATTGCGTAGTGAAAATGCCGATTAAATCGGTGCACGGGTTCAATTTCTACTCCGATATTCATCACAGGCCATGCGGTCAAAAAGCACAAATCGCGTGATCGCCATCTTTTGCCTTGTTTCCCTGTATAGGCATATCGTCTGCGTGAAAGCGCAGGTCTTTCTGCGTTTATAGACACCAAAACCAAGATGGTAGGTTACGTTCTGGTGAGGCTAAATCATATTGAAAAACACCAAAAAATCGCGTTTTGTTACATGATTTCGCGACTCGCACAAAATGTTCACATTTTAAGATGCTTATTTGACAAAATAAACCTATTTAAACTGCTAAATAAACTGGATAGATTCAGCTAGGAGGGCCTAAACGACGATTTTCAAGTTTCAATTTTGTCAAAGGTGAGTTTACAACTTATTTACTTGCAAACAAAGATCACCTATATTTGCGCGCTTTTGTAAAATTCCTTGTTAGGGGTCGTCCAAAAATCCACTCGTGATCAGTTAGCGGCATTTGGCCGCTAAGGGGGGAGGGGGTTTCATCAAAATCCGTTAAGCGATTATGGTTGGAACTTAAGGAATTACGTCATGTGTTATCTAAAATGAAAACTTTGAAAATTGTATACGGAAACTGGTGAGAATTGATTTGTAGCAATGTTTTGCCACCGTACCTTATGATTTCCCGTCGTTTTCCTATGAATGAGCGGTCAACCATTTTTAGGCCAATATATGAGCAAAGCATGCAATATAGAAAAATATAGGTAGAGTCCGCTAAGGAGGGGGGGGGGAGGGGGGTCAAAAAGTTAGCGGCCAAATGCCGCTAACTGATCACGAGTGGATTTTTGGACGACCCCTTAATAATTTGCGATCTGGGGAGAATCCAAGTTCTCTAATACTGGGTGCATAACAGCTGTGTGCAGTGTAAAGAGATTCTAGTCTGGTATTCACCATATCCAAAGCCTCAGAAGTTTCTCTACATGGGATTTTGATCCTCATGGATATACTTTACCTTGTGGAAATCTTTCATTTCTCTTCAATCTGTTTCGCAACTTTTCACAACTGATGCAAATGTCTCGATTGAAAGTGCAACAACCTTTGATCTCGTCGATCCAGTAGTTCATTTTGCTATCCCAATGCTTTGGGTTGACATTGCGGTCTTTTGGGAAGGCAGAGAACATGAAACTCATTCTATCATCGTCGTGCCAATCGCTTGGAATGTAGGACAACTTTTCTGTACTCTTTTCTGTGGCCTCCATTTTGAAAATTGGCCTAAACTGGACCAGAAAGAGGCCCTTTCCTTCGCAGTAACTACTGTAGCGACTCTAGCGACTGTATCTCAGTGGCGAAGCCACGGCAAGGGGGGAATGGGAGAGGGGGGTTCGGACCCACTCATTTTTCCAAAAGATGGTCCTCGAGATTCGCACAAAAATACAATAAAATTTGTTTCTCAGGAGGGGTATGCCAGATCAAATGTTCTTGTCATGTAATGAAACGATCTTGCGTCATCTAATAATAATGGCGGAGGGAGGGGCTAGCTGTGGAGAAAACCACACCCTCGTTTTTACCTCGCCACGAAAATATACTTTCGCAAAAACTCGAAATCTTTTGCACCCGCATACCCTGGCGATAAATTTTACACAAACTGTTGCTTTTACTAAGCTCTGCGTTTTCTGCTCTTCGCGTGATCGCTTGCTTTTGACTCCCTCTTTTTCCACTTTCTCCACGACCCTCCGATGGCTAGGCCCACAATGAACACATCGCACTGCACGGCGAAAATTGATGGTGGTGGTGCGATTTTTGACGGAAAAAAGTACTAAAAATGCCAGCTAAAAATGTCCAATAAAGAAAGTCAATTTCCAACCTATGGAGCCCACCCCTCAGAGCTCCTTGCGACACGGAACTGCGGGGGGGGGGGGGCGGCGGATCTCTGAAAATGCGACGATCCGACGAAGACGATCTATTAAATATTCCAAATATTCTTACCAAAACTCTTATGTAAATGTAGCGTTGCCTACGTTTTCCAAGAGTTTGAAGGGCGTGGTCGTGCAAAATTTTCCCACAGCTACGCCCCAGACCCCTCACTTTATTTGCCCGAATAAGGCTTGTGCGTTGCAAAACGCAAATCTGATTTGTGGTAGAGTTGTAGCGTCGAAAAAACGCTTCATGAAGTTTGGATTCAGCTTTACGGCCTCGCAGCTACAGAAAATTCGCGCGCTAAAGCTAATGTTGTTGTTGCTGTTTTTATCTATACACTTCTGCTGTTGGGAAGGAAGATGGCTACATCATTTTGGGGTGACTCTGGGGGCTTCTTAGATGAACTTGAAGCAGATGCAGGGGAAGGAGGAGATAACCAACAGCAGGTATATATTACGGTGCTTTGAAAAGGGCGTACTACATACAGTCGAATACAAGGCCTAAATAACTGTCATTAATTAAATAGGCCAGCCAAACAAATAATGTTCGAGTCAAATCGATCCTGATATCACCCCTCCGGACAGGTAGAATTGGCCTTATGTACATAATTCAAATGGCCAAATAAGTTCAAAATCCTCAGATGTTCTGTTCAAATTCCCCGCCCCTGGGATCGTATACGTGATCATCAAATGCTGGGGGTACGGGGAGAGGGGGGGGGGGGGGGGTGATATATCCAGGTATCAATTTGACTCAAACATTTCAAAACACTCTAGCTGAAAAAGCCAAATAAATTAGGGTGATTTGGGGCACAGTCAAAATCTTTAGTCCGTAAATTACAAAAATGCCAAGCTAGCAGAACAGAATAGAGGATTAATAGAGGAATATAAAGAAGAAACTAAAGTCTTTATGAATGGATGAAAAGTGCGGAAGGGAAGGGAGTCGAAGAGAGCTGAAACAAAAAAGAAATTTGTGTTATGTCTTGCATATCCAAAACCTGTGCTCAGCATGTGACATCAATGACATCAAACATGTGAAATCAATCAATCAAAGCACAATATGCTGGAGTGAACTGAGTGCATGGAAGGAACAAGTGCTGGAGTGAACCATACAAAAATACATGGAAGGAACAAGGAATAAAATTGGGTAGACTCTTAATCTGCTCTTTTCTAAATAGCCCTACAACTATTCTTATGTAACTTTTTATCAAATGTTAGGATCCATGGACTGCAGGAAGAGATGGCTTGATAATGCT
Organism: Aurelia aurita; assembly: GCA_004194415.1. Classification (NCBI taxonomy): domain Eukaryota; kingdom Metazoa; phylum Cnidaria; class Scyphozoa; order Semaeostomeae; family Ulmaridae; genus Aurelia; species Aurelia aurita. The sequence continues at coordinate 816,594 of REGM01000094.1, forward strand.
GATAGATGCTACAAGGCCAATGTTCCAAAAGAATGCAAATGGAGAATCATCTTTCGAGATCTGCCTCAAGGTATTGCTAAAAAGCAAGGTTCAAATCTTTAAAAAAGGTTGGTGTAAAATTCTATGACCTGTTTCTTTCAATAGAATGGCCTGCAAGAATCTTTAGCTACTATGCTATAACTCTACCGTTGGACTACTTTTCTGAAATCTTCAATATTTTCAGAATAGAGTGTTTTTCTTCTTTCTTAGGAATTCAAGAAAATTGTGAAAAAAACTTAAAACCATCATAATTTCTGAAATTTTTGAGAAAACAAAGAGTAAATTTCAAGTAACATATATACTGTAGTTTATGAATGTCTAATACAATATGGTATCAAGCAAAAGTCTTTCACTCTTATGGTTTACCATTTCAAACATTTTGATGATGTCACATCCTCAAAAGAGTTGAACTATGAAATACACTGTAATTTTGAAAATATTCAACATTTCACAAAGTCCAAAAGTAGAATTATAGCAAAGTAGCTAAAGTTTCTTTCAAGCCATTCAATTCAAAGAAACAGATCATAGAATTTTACACCGACCATTTTGCGCCAATTCAAAGATTTTGAACCTATCAGCCATTCCATAGTGACTCGCGTGACCAAGTCACACATATAACTAGCTGTCTACTAAAATTTTATTGATTTTTCAAAGATTTTGATACAGTGGTAGAATGCCCTTAAGCCATTCTCTATGCTGACAATCTTTTCCCCAAAAAAAACATGCTTACTAATGCAAATTTTTTGGTTTATTTGGTGTGACTCGTGTGACCGTCACATTTGCAAATTCTTGACTTGAAGTTATTAATCTTAATTTTCCTGAGAAAGTTTAACATCTTTTTTGACAAAACTTTTTGAGAAGTGGCCAGTGGTCATTAAGCTACCACATGAGCATAAAATTTGATTTAAAATATGGTTGCTTTCAGAAATAACAGAACCAATGCAGCGTGACTCGTGTGACCCAAAAATGTGACTCGCGTGACAAGTGAGAATTACGTAAAGAAAACTCAGTTTAAATCTTTTGCTGGAAGTGTAACATTAAAAAGAGAACTTTTTTACAGAACTGTGACCCAAATAGGGTCACAAACTTCAATAACCTGACAAATTTTGTCCTTTTAAAGTTGGTTTTCAGGCTTCTCAAAATCTCTCAAAGGCTTCCTATATGTTTGCAAAATCTTGTTCTGTCAAATTTACTGTTGAGCTTTTTCATGGAAAACCAGTATTTTTTAAATGTTTATAACCAGTATAGACCTTGTACCCAAATAAACATACAATTTTCTTTATATTTTCTACCTAAAATCAACTCTAAAGACCAGTTTTCTACTGTGACTCATGTTTCGTGACTCGCGTGACCAAACTTGAGGGTGATTTTTTACAAAAATTACCGAAGTGATCAATTTCAATTTAAGGGTCAGCATGGACATTTGTATGAAGACCAAACTAAGGTCTAATGATGAAAAAAAAAATTGAAGGGTTACGAATGAGAATACTTTTATTGTGAAAAATGTGACTCGCGTGACCTTTCACTGAGGGTGTTTTCAGTGCGGCATTACTTAGTTATTTGTTTCTTGACAACAAATTTTTTGCTGCAATAACATTCTCTGTTATAATATCAAGTTAATAACACAAAAAACAGTACAAAATCCTATTTAATTAAAAAATGAGAGCTATTTTTGTGAAATGGTACAAAGTTTATCAATGATGTCTAACAATAGTAGAGACTATTGTAGCCATGGCCACGCCCATTGTCGGCCATTTTTGAGAAATTTTTTTATAAATTTGCATAAGCAAGGTATTCTACTACTCAAAAAGCCATTTTTCATCTTCAAATTCCAAAATAATTTTTTTCATCAAGATGTGTCATTTCTATGGAATGGCTGCTATGCTTTGCTAAACAATGATTACTTAATTAACTCATGATAGCTTTTGCCAACCTATAATTAAAGTTCTTGTACATATGACAAGGTGTTTTTATACAGTAAGAAGAAGTAAAGTGATGGCTATATCTGTAATGATGATGCAAAGCAAGACTTTGGTTTGTGTGCCTTGGCACTCCACAGTGGAGTGGGCAATGTGGAGACGTTGGTCTCGATATCTAAACTTGTGCACCTTTTCTCAATATTCAAGGGCATGATTATCTTAAAGAATGTCTACCATATCAAACAGATAAAAAAGGGTATATAGTATTTATATTTTAAGTTAATGCTTTGATAAAACTTTGACAGTGTGCAAGAAATACTTTGATGAGTAAAGCTATCAGTAGTGATAAAGATCTTGTGGCTGTAGTCCTCTTTGGAACAGTAAGTATACAGATATTTGTATCCTCTGAAAAATCAGTAAGAATGTTTACTTTGTGAATCTGTTTGCTCGATCACAGGAATCTTACATTTTATTTAAAAAAATTATTTCCCTTTCCTACACTTATCAATATTGCGTGTTGTTATTTGGGAAATAAATATTTTGTCAAGGGAGCTGTCAATAAAATATTTCACAGATAAGACACATTTATTGATAAGTGAAGGAAGGAAAATTGTTTCTTTTTGATAAATTGTTGTACATATGGGCTTCCTGTGGTTTGATCAATTTAACTTGACATGAACAAGTTTAACGATCATGAAGAAGTTTAATCTCTCCATTATAGAAATATATTTGTAATTATTATCACAGGCATATAAAATTTAGCAACTTTACAAATACACTGAAGCTGTCTCTCAAAATAAGAAGATGCCTAATCCTTGCAGAGAAATAGGCCTTTTATCTTACCAGATTTAAGGCTTGGATCAACCAGTTCAGTCGGGTAAATTTATCATCATTTGAAGGCTAAACAAATGAGATCAAATTTGAGTGTGCGCCATTTGTCAGAGAAAGAATCGATCATTTAAGTCTTATTTTCTACTAGTATCTTGTAAAAAGGTTTGTTCAAAGGATAAAGTACAAATCTTGCTTTCCTGCAAAATAATCAGATTTGTTCAATATGTAGAAAAAACATCAAGGAAGCTACGGTATACTGGGTGTGCCAAAAAAGTTCAGGTGTTTAAAAATTTTTTAATACCAAGAGTACAAGGTGAATTTGAATGAATTGACTTCTGCTTGATAGCTGAAAAACCAAAATATTTTTGCAATTTTTCCTGTGCTTTTATGAGCACTGAAATAATGGTGAATTCAACTTTAAGAAAAATTCTCTGTTGTGTAATACTGGACGTTTTTTTGCCTCCCAAGAGTTAAAAAATAGAAATGTTGACTAAATTCTTCTCATAGGCAAGAGATATATGTCCTACGAATTTATTTCCATGGGATCGCAAGCTTTAGTAATTGTTTAAAAATCCATAGATCATAACTCTTGAGGGAGAAGAAATGAGTTGTGTATTGTTCTGTGTGAGGAAATTCTTTACGATTTGATTGAATGCTTTATAGGCCCTTTTTCAGGCATTTCACAGTCAAGAAGTTTGGTTGAATCAAAGTTGCCTTTATTTTTAGTGCTCTTAAAAACACAAGAAAAATTGCAGAAATACTTTGATCTTTCAGTTACCAAACAGAATTCGATTCATTAAAATTCATCTAGTACTCTAGTACTACGAATTTGCAAATGCCTGGTTATTTTTTGCCACGCCCAGTAGCTCTTTGAAGAGTAATTTGTTCTTGGACACCGTTGTCGTTTTAATATCTTTTCTTTAATCAGATATCTTTAATCAGCATTAAATAAATCTAGCTCTATGATCCTGCTGGTGTAACTTTTCATTGTAATTTTGTTCTGTTTTCTCACCATTTGTAGAACAAAACAAAGAATAGCAATGAATTCAAGAACGTTTACGTATTTCAGGTAAATTTATCACATATACATGCGAGCAACTTTTAATTATTTGTTTGGAGACACACACCTATATAAGCAATATAGTGATATTTCCAATCTTTTATTGATGGCGAATGTGCTTGAAACTCTGATGCGTTTTTTTATATCACAGTTAAAACAACTTAAAAACTACAAATACATACCAATATTCTATGGCTGCCATAGCTGGAAAAGACATAATGTCATCGAGTTCCAACTACGACAGCCACTTACAACAAACCAATAATATACATTTTAGAATTTAACACAAGAAACAAACTAACTAAACCAGGTGTCTCAGAAAGAAGATCTCTCTCCTAATCACCTTACAGCAGCTAATAGACACTGCCAAAAATGTCAACAATGGTCAGACACCCACAAATACCACAAAGATCATATGCCAGATCTGCTATTTGTGATACAAATGGGGGTGCTTCTTTCCAAGACACGTGGTACAATACATTACAAATGCAAAGGAAAAGTTGCTGCTGTTTTATCATGGGCAGTAGGTGACATCCAGACCGCTCCCCGAAAATGCCGCGGCGACAGGCCGCAACCCCCAGGACTAAATCAGACGCGATACCCCACAGCAGCCCCCACCACCCAGAAGCCACCCGAAGGCCTGCCCGGCAAACGCCAATCCACCCACCGACTAATCCATGGGCAGACTAGTGTCCACCGAGGCCAACCGCCAAGCGGCCACCAAACAACACACCGCCGTCGCGAAAACACCGCCGCCAACCCAATCCCAAAAAACCGCAACCCATGACCACAACACCCCCCGAAAGAGCAATCTAAACGCCTCCCACTGCCCATGGTTTATGCTTAAGTTGAATTTGAAAACCTAGTCGTTTTTTTGATGAAAGAAATTGTTCCTTCAAGGATTATTCGATAGATAATCACATTATGCTGTGAATCTCCGAACAGAAACAAATGACACAAAGCTTTATCATCTAAGTTGACATTTAAACCAGGAATCTCAGAGAGCTGATCAAAGAGATCTTGCCGCATTTGAAAATTGTCCCAATAGTTGAGATCATTTAGGTCACGTCACACAAAAAAGACAATGTTAAACCTAATATTTGAAATTACATATTGATAATGATATTCTGTCATTTTGGTCAGTTCTGTTACTGTTGATTTTTTTATCTAACCATTTGAATATTCTCTTCACCTTGACTTACTACAGTATTTACTCGCTTAACACAGGAGGCTCACGTTTTTAAGCAAGCCAACAAAGTATAGAATGCCATTTCTTTATCAATCAAACTCTTGAAATTTTTTGTCTTTGTCTCAGGTAGTTGTTTCTATAAAGTAAAGTAAAGTTACTATATTTATATAGTGCTTTTACTATTGAGAGTCCCAAAAAAGTACTCCTGTTTGAAAAATCACCAAAATTTGATTACTTGGCCGATTTTCAAATTTCTTGTTTTAGCAAGTAGATCAAAGACCAAATTATTTTCCCAGGTATGGCTGATCTTGTGATTGGTTTTAAAATTGGCGAATTTAACCCCTTTTAAGGCTACCTTGTTTCGAAGCATACTGCACAAAGCAATGATGATTACCAGATTATTTTTTTTGTATATTAAGCTTCTAATTTGGTCATAAATATCAGAAAGAAACGCAAACTATCATTGGAGACTTGAGGGATAAGAAAAATCTCAAAATTGTGGCTCTAAGGCAAGATTTACAATGTTGCTATCATTTTCCTTTGAAGGAATACTGTATGTCTAAGTTTATATTTCAATAGCGACAAGTTAAAGTTAGTCCAGCAGCTGCTTTTTTAGATAGCTGGGGTAAACATTTGGCAATCACTGTTTATTTAAGGGAGGTAAACTTTTGTTATAGGATCTAGACATGCCGGATGCTGAAAGGATCAAGGATCTGGAGAGGCTTATGCAAGGTATGTTGTAAGCAATTTCCTAGGCTAGTCTGCACTTTAGCGGACCAGCTTTCAATATGGGCAAGTTACGTGTCATGGGGTAAGGGTTTGGGTCAGGGTTAGGTTTTGGGAAAGGGGTTTCTAGGGTTAGTTAGGGTATTGTAGGGTAAGGTAGGGTTAAGAGTAAGTTGGGGTTAGTTAGGGTAAGGTAGGGTTTACTTAGTGTTAGTAGAGTATTTGTTCAAACGTGTTCCCGAGAGATATGAAATAAAGCTGGTCCGCTAAAGTGCAGTCGTCCCATTTCCTGCATCCAGTAGTCATATGTCAGTTGATACCCTACCTAAATTCGACAACTAAATTAGATATTCCCCTTGCTGAGGGATCCTCCAGAACGCCAGTGGTTTAGACACAATTAGAATAAAATTTGACTTCTGATATTAGTTTGTTTTTATCAACATTATCGACCAAAGTAGGGCAATGATGGAGCCACAAGGGGACAAGGAAATGAGACCCTCCACTTCTCTCCAGAGTCTGCTTTGCAATTTGACCAAGTCTGTTGAGAAAATGTTAAGGGAGAAGCTAGGTTTCTTTATTTTGAAGTTTGATTACAAAAAAGGGCATTCTCCATTGTAAAACAGGATCTTCCGGATGAAAAATGGGATAGGTTCCAAAACATTTGCTAGGTGCTCATCCCCCGGTCCTTATCCTCATTTTCCCATCATCATTTTAGTGTTTGGCAGCTGATGCGGCCACTAAAATAGGGGATAGGAAATATGTGGGTGTCATTTTTATTGTTGAGCTAGAACAAGGCTTACCGATTTTCTAATTGCTTCGAAAAAACTGCTCATCAAAGCGCCCATTTTGCTTAATCAAGTCATGATGGCTGCTAAAACATCTGTTTCCTTCCAGTGGAAGAACAAAGCAAGTTTGAGAATGATTTAGGCCACAGCCAAGATTTCTCGATGGCAGATGCATTATGGGCTTGTTCGAATGTCTTTGCCAACTGGTAAGTTAAAACTCTCTCACAAGTCGCCAGATTAATGCTGAGATTTCTAGAAGAACAAAAGGATTTCTACGTAGAGGATGTAAGGGATTTTTCGGGAAAACAAAGTATTACAATTAAAAGTATGGAAGATACCTGGGGTATGAGATATGCCCCTCGATTAATGCAGCACACATGCACGGTATTTCGCTTTAAGAAAGTTGCTCTCTCACCGTTTAGACTTCTTGAAGGAGATAACAATCAAAGGTGGACATTAAAGTTAAGAGAAGTGTTAAGTAAGCATTTAATTGGGCAATTTTATAAGAACACTATTAAAAATACAACCGATTTAAAGCAACTAAATTTTATTATCTAATTTGACATGTTTCCTACACAAGGGTAGGAAACTACAGGCTTTGAAATGATTTAACTTTTTTGACTCACCCGGTATTTGATTGAATAATTTTATGCAACTTTTGTTCTTGTGTTTAAGACAATCAAACCCATGAACATTTTCTCTTGGGAATGACCTTCGGCCAGTGGCGGCGCCACGGGGGGGGGGGGACTCGCCCCCCCACTTCTCTCCAAAGTCGGTTTTCCAATTCGTCCAAATCCGTGGAGAAATTGTCGAAGGAGGGGTTAGGTAGTTAGATCCTGAATTTTGAGGACAAATAAGGGCGTTTCTTAGCACTAAAAAGGGCGTTTCCCAAGGATAAAAAGGGCGTGGTCCTGACAATGTTCCCCGGACCCTCATTTCAGTTTGTCCCCCCCAGTCGTTGGCGGCTGGCGCCGCCACTGCCTTCGGCACAAGCAAAGTTGATAAAGGGAGAGTTATAGCAGAGAAGACTCGTGAAGAAAGGCTTGTTCTTATATTTCATTCATTCATTGCATTTTAAATTCTTTAACCACGGCTACCCCGTCAGTCAAGAAAGACTGCTTTTCAGGGGGCCGTGCATAAAATCTTACACAAATTAAGTCATATAAAGTAAAACCCCATTCAATTTTCAAGCGGAATCGCACTTGCGAACAATAAGAATTGTTTGCGAGAGGAATTTTCCGCCTCGTGGAAATTCGGCTTGCAGAGCTTTTACTGTATTTATGTTCGAACTAATAGTTTTGTTAGGACTTGTGGAAAAAGGACAGTTTCCAAAGGGTATTTTTTAAATAATATAAGGTCTTAATTTGTTCGCCTTGTTATGTGTGCTAGAAGAGCTTGGCTGAATGGCTTTTAAACTTTAAAACTAGTCTTCTAAAATTACCTCAAACATTCTCAATTTGTAGCTTTTGGTTAACGTCATAACCCACTGACATATTAACTCCTAATCTTATCATTTCAGCAACTTAAAGCTTCAAAATCGACGAGTTATGCTTTTCACGAACACAGATGATCCCCATGAGCTTAATCCAGACTTGAAGGTAATCATGCATTTAATCTATTTCTGTATCTTTTTACTGAAGTTTACGTCCACCGAAGTATCATCTACTTTGAATTGAGATGTTTTGAAAAAAAGTACAAGTGAAACTTAATGTTATAGTCAATGCATGGATTAGACAAACCAGTCCAGTTTCTACAATATTCGTAGTTAGAGGTCGAGCAAAGCACTATCAGTAACGGAACTATATGCTAAATATTTCCCGAAACTTGTTACGACGAAATTATGATGTAAATCAGGAAAAAATATTTGATTAGGGCTAAATTTTGTGTTGGTTTTAGGCTCCAAGATGTGAACGCTTTTAACTTATTTCCTCTATTAAGCGCCCGAGGCGCTTACTTAGATAGGTAGTCTTTGGAGGGTCTATTGACTGGTATTTAATGACGAAAAGCCTACAAAAATCTCGAAGTCCTGAAAATTACCCTGGGTGCCCGAGCCTTACTTTAAAAAAATGAGAATACCAAAATAAAATAAAAAAAGTAAGAAAAGAAAAGGAAACACGTTGCTTTCTTTTCTCTCTTTTCTCTTTCTCTCTCCTTTTTCCTACTAAGACACTCTGGCACCCAGGGTACCTGAAAATCTGAGTTCGTTACACTCTCACAACATCTCCCTACCTTCGTTAACGTAGTGATTTGTGAGGAATTATTTGAGGGGGGCTAAATTGAGAGGGTGATTAATAGAAGAAGTGCAGTACTAAATGTGATGTTGCATATTCAATACAGTGTCTCAGTTATCGTTATTCTACAACAAATACAACAACAGCAACTTTGTTTATCTTGAGACCAGTGAAGTAAGTCTAGTGATGTTGTAATAACAATCAAAGCTTTTTTTGATGCACTCCATGGAAAATAATGCGCAACTAAACTGATCCTAATTAATACAAATATAACATGACCAGATGAAAAAGTCAGTAAAAAGTACACCGCGAAATACGCCAAAATATCCTGCTGATTTCATTCTATAACGGAGATAAGACTAGGTGGCCCCTCCCTTCCCCGGCAGGCATGAAATTGTAAAAATACAAGTTTAAAGTTTAAGTATGGAGACATACAATCTTTCATTGCTAATTAAATTTTCAATTCCTTTTTGTAGAGAAGAGCGTTGCGAAAAGCCAAGGTACCTTTGAATTTATTACTTCTGTAGTTTGTCTTTCGCTCTTTTCTGTAACTGTAGTTGAAAATGTTAACATCTTATGGTGGAATTCTTCAGATTGACACAATCAAAACTATCTCGAGCAAGCTGTAGCTGATTGGCTACTAAAGAGTTGTTCTTTCCGAAACGCTGATTGACGAGCATAGCCTCTAAATCTTTGGCATCTTTAAGACAACATTGCACAGATGGTTAATGCATATTCTGTTTGATTTAATGGCTTGACAGGAACTTGAAGTACTTTGTTATAATCCTATATGTAGCATTTCTAGTATCTTGATTATTTTAAGAATTACAGCGTCTTCTTTGCTTGGGCCAGTTTTGAGAATGTGACGTCATCAAATTGCTTCATCATAAACTAGAAAAGCTACAGATTTCTGCTTACAGCCATATTATATACCTTTATAAACTATGGTTTTCTTGAAGATTGAACCATTTTTCATATTTTAATTTAGGATCAACGATTATTTTAATTTTTTCCAAAACTTTTCACGATTTCTCTCAATAAAAAGAAAACCGCTGTTATTCTGAAAATAATCAAGATATTAGAAATACTACATATAGGATTATAGCAACGTACCTGAAGTTCCTTTCAAGCCATAAAATGAAGCGAAAGATGCATTAACCATCTATGCAATGTTTTTTAAAGATTTGGAGGCTATGCTTGATTGACGCATTATTGCACATTCAAATATCCAGCATATCAAAACATTTATCATTAATGGCAAATTTGCATGTGGCTGTCTTTACACAACTGAACTTCTTTACCAAAATGTTCTCTGTCTCTGTGTTAGAGTACATGACCGAATAATTGGTTTTACGTACAGGAGTGTTAGTATTGTTAGTAATAAAAATTACAACAAAAAGGAATAAAAATTTTTTTGAAAAGAATAACGTGATTCAGCAGTTTAGTCCCATCACTTAGTTTCGTTTTACCTGAGATCAACCAGAAAAATTGGTTGATGGATATAATTGCCAAAATTGATGGAATTAAATGTTGTTAGCGTGGCAATTTTTTCTAGGACTTGGCTGACCTTGGTATTTTCATTGACTTGATGCATATGCAGCAACCAGATAAATTTTTCGACGCCAAGAAATTTTACAAGGTACGTCAAGTATATATTCATCTACCTGTTAGAAATTTGCAAGCATTCTTATTGTGCTATAACCTGAAAATGTTTTATTATTAAGTTTCTGACCTAGAAAATAGTAGCCAAAGTTATCTTAAAATGCATCATTGTCTCAAGTTAGATGCACGTAAAATGCTCGCGAATAACAACAATTGAAGTGTTTTGCATGAGTAATTCTGCGTTATCGCAAATCCCGCGTGACATCTAATTTAAGACAGACTCTAAATGTTTAGCAGCAGAACTGCATTTGAATTATTGACGTTGTTTGGTTTCTTCTTTTTGAAAACCTGACTGAACTCGGCTGCTCCGTTCTGAAATTATGAGAGATTTTCTCGAGAAAGCCCCTTCAAGAAGGCTTCAAAACAAGCCTAAAATCACGATCAAAGTTCCCTAATATTTCTGCGTACAGCAATGACTTGTTTTTGCTTTAGCACGCGTTATCCCTTTGGGAGGATGAAATTGCCATCCCTAAGAGCATATCAACATTATTCCGGGCGATTTCATGCCCCCAAGAGGATATCACGTTCTAAAACTTATTCAAGTCATTGCCGCAAGGCAGAAATATTAGGAAAATTTGGTTGTGATTTTAGGCTTGTTTTGAAGGTTGGAGGGGCTTTCTCGAGAATATTCTTCACAGTTTCATAACGGAGTGCACTCGAGTGACCGATTTTCGTCACGTAATTTCAAGATTCATTTGAACATGTCCACCATTAAATGATATACTTGCCTATATTATTGTCTTGATATCCAGGGAGCAGCGGCCTTTTAAACTGATTGTTGTTTTGCTCACCCGGTACATTCTTATAGCAAATAATTCATTGAAAGATTTAGGGTTCTTACTTAGGGATCCAGAGCAGTCGTGAAATTTACGTGAAAATTCTAACTTGAAATTTGTTGTAGGATGTTGTATTTTGTGACGAAGATGAAGACATGGAAGCCTTGGCTGATCCATCTGAAAAATTCGAAGAATTATTGGCAAGGTACTCCTTTCATCCTTTTTTTTAAATGTCCATAAAAAATATTCCCAAACTTGTGAAACTTCAGTAACCAATTCATGTTGTGTTTACCGGCTATTGACTTATGAGGCTTTGAGCAGGAATGAATTTGTAGTTTTTCTGTAAGAATGAATAATTTTATTGCATAAAATGCAGGCTTCGTAATGATAAAGTTTGATTATGCACGCTACTGTGCATTTAGTATGCATGAAAAACCAAAAAAAGGAAAAATGAATATAAAAAGATTTGTTTTTGTTATCATCTTTTTAGGAAAACTTGAACTGCTAAGACAAATTTAGTTCAGTCTTCAAAAAGTTTCTTTGTGCGATAACCTCTCTTAAAAGATGATTTGGTGTTTTGTTTCCCAGATTGCAACAACTGTTCTATTGTTACATTCTGTTTTGCTTCGTTTGTCATAAGATAAGGTGCAGAGAAACTTTCCCGAAAAAGTTACAAAGAAATTTTGCACGAACGGTGCCTCGTGATCAGAGAAAGCTCGTAATGCAAGCATACTGTACTTTGTAATGAAAATATGATGCTTTTGCAGGCCTTTGCTCGTCATTGCAGCTCAGCTCTCTTAAATGAGCTGTACAAGCACAACTTCCAAAAGCCATGACTTTCTCGCCCAACTGCAGGCAAATAGGAACAGATACATTGCAAATGAAGATATTTTCTAAAGGTTTGAACTCCGTAGAATTAGCCAGCGCAATTAGATTGTTCATGCCATCAACCATTTCAGAGATACAGCTGGATTCTGAGCCACAAGTTTTAGATGTGTTTAGCCTAAACACACGAAAGGCCACTGCAGGCTAAAGAAATTCTATACCACGTGCGTGCCAATTAGAGAGGAATTTCTCATTGAATTTGTGATGTTGGCTAGCTGATCTTTATCTTTGTTGACTAAAATCTTGTACAGGACCATTTCTTTTTCCCAAAATACTGACTTTAAAATTTTATTTTTTCTCTCTAGAGTTCAAGGGAAAGAATTTACGAAGCGAGCTGTAACAAGAGTCCCTTTGAAGATAGCTGGTGGGCTGCAGCTTGGTGTTGCTGTGTATGTACTGACGAGAGCTGCTACCAAGACGTCTCATGTTAAAGTCGACAGCAGGACGAATGAGGAAGTGAAAACCGTTACGAAATACCTGTGCGAGGTGAGTATTGTCATCATTTATGTTTTTCAAATTCAGAATTTTTCAAAAATTGACACCAGACTCCCTTTCTAGAATGAATTGGAATTTTTGCAGGCCTTGCTTTTTTTATATTGTTACTGCTAAACAAGCCGTAACTTTTAAATTTGATTTTGCAATTATAGCTAAGTGTATTGGAATCTCAATATACTCAAAGCTCATAATAAATGGTGTAAACATCTACTTGGATTCCCTTAAAATATCAAAAAATTCTTAGCATGCAAGAACTGTCGAATTTCATTATATTGGAATTACTTAGCCTTATACAATTATACACTGTGGGGCAGATTGTGATAAATGTTCCTTTGTAGGATACTGGGCAAGAACTGATGCCAACGGATGTAAAATATAGCCAGGAGTTCGGTGGGAGCAAGGTAAGGTCATTTCTCTGTTATATATCTACCAGGCATCACGTTTCTCTAGTTTACTATCCAGTGCCAGATAGGTGCAACCCTTTTATTAAATGTCGAAACATTTTGCCGCCCCCTAGCCTTATTTGGACCGCCTCCTAGTCAATTTCATTGGAAGTGCAAACAAAAAATTTCGTAAACCTAGGCAGAATCGATTAACAGCCGCTAGAAATGACACTTTCAGTTTGAAATATTTATCCCCGCCCCCCCCACTTGTTAAATTTTCTAATTGTTTCCGCCCCCACTCCAGTTATTAAGACCACCCTTTCTATTTGGCACTGGGGAGTTCCTAGCAGGGCGGGTGAAGTGGGAATATTGATTGAAGAGCGCAGAGAAACAAGATACTCTAAAATACCCCCATATAAGATTCACTTGCAAAGGATAGCAAAGTTTTAAGTTATTTGACTACTTCAATAACTGGTCAATCGCTGTGTTCTTTTTAACATTGAGAAGTATACGATTAAAAGACTGTCACATAAATTCAGTTGTGAAGCTATCTGATTTGGTTTGGGGCAGAAATTTCTTGGCGCATGCGGTAGATGCCTGTATTCTTTTGTGAAAACAATTTGGTTCACAGGTTTTTTGTTTTTGTTTATTGTTTTAAATGTTTCGAAACCTTTTCTGGTTTCTTTTCTCTTGATTGTTGAGCTTTTCTTATCATTTTAGGTTGTCTTTGAGAAGAACGAAGTTCAAAACATCAAGTCTTTCGGCGAACCAGGTATCAATGACTTATTCATACAGACGACATGTCACGCGACTTGATCAATTCGCGCTCGAAAATCAGACTTGGGGTAAACGAAGCCATTACAAAGTATAGCGTCGCACTGGGATTTTGAGACTGTCTCATTTATTTATAGCAATAAATAAATTCAAAAATCTTGGAAGGTGTTCAAATTATTCAAAAACTTTAGCAGATAGTTAGGCAAATGTCTGAAACCAAAAGGAAGGTTGACTTTGAAGAACCGACGAGCAACTTACAGCCGACGGAGTTTGTGGTGCTAATTACGAAATTATCGACGCAAAGGCAAGTTTCTCGCAGCTTTCTTTGCCTAAATTTTTGTTTAGCTTTTAAAAACTTGTTTGTTTGTGTGCTTATTTCATAGGTTTAGGTCTGACTGACAATTGCTACCTATCCTTGCCCTACTCACTATCGCGACGTAGAATAGAGGAGTAATTTTCTGCAGCTTTTTGCCAATTCCTATAGAAATGTTTATAAATTTTCTGAAGATTTACCCCAAAACAAGATGGGGTCATATTTTCAACGCTGCTGTGACGTAATGGCGTCTGTATCAATAACACTTTTAAATGTTCTCTAGATGTTTCATAAGACATTAAGATGTGATTAAGTCAAAATAGTTCCTTTGAACAATACTGCTGCGAAACCTTCCAAACAATTTATCAAAAAACATTATTTCCAACCCATATTCGACATCTATTATTTATTTGTTTATTTTTATGCGCAACATAATTTTCGTTTAGGTGTGTTAAAAATATATTTTACACATTTTAAAATTAGGCTATTTTATTGGTGCCAAGCCAACTGTCGATAACGGAACAAAATAACACCATTAAAAACACTACTTAAAGAACGCCGGTCAACCAGCATCCTTTGCGTTCACGTTTTGCAGAGAATGTTGTCATATTAAAATGGCCGCCGCAGTCGAAAGGCAACAAGCGAAGCGCGCAAAGGATGCTGGTTGATTGGCGTTCTTTAAAACCCATTTGACTTGATTATACGATATTATTTATCCGAGCTCTCTCTGTTTGACACGTGAATTTGCAAACCTTTAAGAAATATTGAAATTTTTTAGTTTTTAAGGGTTGCTATCTTTGATTAACTACTGCATTCTTTTTAANTTTCGTTTAGGTGTGTTAAAAATATATTTTACACATTTTAAAATTAGGCTATTTTATTGGTGCCAAGCCAACTGTCGATAACGGAACAAAATAACACCATTAAAAACACTACTTAAAGAACGCCGGTCAACCAGCATCCTTTGCGTTCACGTTTTGCAGAGAATGTTGTCATATTAAAATGGCCGCCGCAGTCGAAAGGCAACAAGCGAAGCGCGCAAAGGATGCTGGTTGATTGGCGTTCTTTAAAACCCATTTGACTTGATTATACGATATTATTTATCCGAGCTCTCTCTGTTTGACACGTGAATTTGCAAACCTTTAAGAAATATTGAAATTTTTTAGTTTTTAAGGGTTGCTATCTTTGATTAACTACTGCATTCTTTTTAAATCCTTCTTGCATTGGGTACATTTTTCTTTTTGTATATTTTGTCATTCCAACTTCTTTTATTTTGTTATGCTTCACAGGCCTTCATCTGCTTGGATTCAAGTCAAAGAATCTTATGAAGCCGTATTACTACGTGAAGCCCGGACAGTTTATCTATCCAGATGAAACGGTGAGCACTTTGTTTGTTCATACTCCTTGCGTTCATTTGCCAATCAAAACAATCATGATTGTATTTTTTAAGATTTTAACATTGTTTCAGTTCAAGGAATTTCGATCCGGCTAGTCGAATTTGAATGAAATCTTGATTGTTTGTTTGCCAATGGAACGCAAGGACTAAATAGTTGGCTGCACGTTTTAGAGATAATTTGTAAGGATAGAGACGGGTATATTGATTCCGGAGGTTTTATCCCAAAAAATACCTGCCATCGCATTTTAGAGAGGGAAATGAAAATATCGATGTTAGATGTAAAAACTGCACGGTCATAATCCCGTAGCATTTTCGCTCTCTTCCAATGCTTATCGAGCAACACTTATTTCAACTTTGTGTGATAATACAAGCCAGGGCTGATTCCAAGAAATTTTTCACTGCAGAAATTCGCAAATTTGAGAATCTTGCGTAAGACTTATTACCTTTATTAGAACGGCAAGAACTGTCCCATCTCATCAAATAAAAATTGTTGAGTTACTGTAAGAATTTACAAACATAAAACTAAAGTTTCATCTCAAGTTCTTTTTGAAGATTCTTTTGAACAATCAAGTCGACCAGAACGAAGAAAACAAGTGACTCTGTTTACTAGAATTTCCCTATGATTTAGAATTCCCCTGCACAGTTTTGATTGATCACAACACAAATTTGTTATAACTGCACTTAAGTCCTAACTCGCGCTCGTATTAAAATCCTGCTCTTTCCTTTTTGTAGGTCATCAGTGGAAGTAAAACGATGTTTGCAGCTCTGTTAAAACGTTGCCTTGCAAGAAAGGTTGTTCCTGTCTGTGTGTATATCCCAAGAGTTAGTGCGGCTCCTAGAATTGCTGCATTGATTCCTCAGGTAGGTAGTACCCGAATAAATGGATTGTTTCATGAAATGAGGGAACTGACCAGCCTCGTTCCCAGGGTGTTCTTACGTCATACGCTAATCACAAAGCTGAGTGAACACCCTGGTACACATTGCCCAAATCTGTCCAGAAAATGGACGGATTAGCAGCCTTTATGGATTTGAGGTTGGCCAGGCAACGCTAATTATGCGACCTCGATTCCAAACAACAAAGTAATATGGTACATGGTAATGATTGTTGCTCGTTGACTAAATTGTGTTGCTCTTCTTTAAATAATTAGTAAGTTTTCTAGAAATTGTTTATATTTTCTATTGTTCTCGAATAACCAATCAAATTGCAGAACGGCCATTTGTATTCCAGAGTAGAGGTAGAGCAACGAACTCACTCTGGGGACGAGATTGGTACCAGACCGATAGAAGGTTCGAGACAAGACAATTTCTACTGTTTTGTAACAATGCATTGTTTTTCTATGCTTGCTCGATGTTATTTCCTAAATTTTGCCTGAAATGTTGTTGCATAATTTTTCTGACGATTTTCAAAGTTTCTCAAATTACCCAAAGGGTTGTAACTCCGCCTTTTCCCCAATTTATTCATTGGAATCGACCTAAATTTGAACATTAGCCAAAAACTAATGAAGAGCTGTCTGTAGTCGTCATTAGCCATTCAAGACAAAGTTTTTTGCACGAGGGCTAGGTTTTGAGCGAGGGGCAAATCACTCCCAAAAAGGTTTATATTGAGATTTTGACAAATCTTGATTNTTCTACTGTTTTGTAACAATGCATTGTTTTTCTATGCTTGCTCGATGTTATTTCCTAAATTTTGCCTGAAATGTTGTTGCATAATTTTTCTGACGATTTTCAAAGTTTCTCAAATTACCCAAAGGGTTGTAACTCCGCCTTTTCCCCAATTTATTCATTGGAATCGACCTAAATTTGAACATTAGCCAAAAACTAATGAAGAGCTGTCTGTAGTCGTCATTAGCCATTCAAGACAAAGTTTTTTGCACGAGGGCTAGGTTTTGAGCGAGGGGCAAATCACTCCCAAAAAGGTTTATATTGAGATTTTGACAAATCTCTTGATTAAGCGAGAGATTTTGGGATTTTTTAAAATCTTGATAAGCTTTTGAGTTTTCGCATATTCCGAGATAATCCGAGATATTCAAATAGTTCGGTCGTTAAGAAAAAAATTTTTTGAGATTAATTCTAGGTTTCATGATTTTTTCAAAGATTTTAAGATTTCCATGAGATTTCTTAAATTTTGTGCAAATTTTTCTAAAGATTTTGAGATTTCAGCAATTTTGAAGAGATTTTAGAGACTTTTTTGAAAAGTCATCAAAGGTGTGCGAGATTTTTGAGAGTGATTTGTCCTTCGGTTTTGAGTCCCAGTGGAAGGTGACCTTTAACTTTGAATCTTCAAGCCGACTACCGACATCTTGCGACGATATCCTTTACACAAGGGCAAGCAAGACGTGGCTACCATTTTCAGAGGATTGAGAAACATTTTTCAAGTGATATATTTTTAAAGGTTCTTTTGCCTTCAGTTTTTCAATTTGGAAGATGAATTGCGTCATCAAACTGTGAAACTACAAGAGATAAGGAACTCGAAATTTCATGCGAAGAAAGTAGGCCTATCCTTTTAAAGGTCTTCATGCAGTGCAGAACTTGGGGATTGTGTTGAAAAATTGAATCGTTGGCAAATGGTTCTGTTTATAGACACGATCATATCTATATCCATGTTCCAGGGCTGCGGTGCAATCAGTTTGTTTCAGACACAGGTGTCTGATGCCGAGCAGCCGTGGCGCGATTATATCTATAACATGTGGTTTAATTTTAGAGTTGTGTTTTCCATTTTTTTTTCATTTATCTTAGAAAGGAGATTATGATGAACATGGATACCAAATAAAGCCATCGGGATTCAATCTAACGTTTTTGCCATTCAGTGATGATATAAGAAAATTAAAAGTAGAAGATGCACCAAAGGGTTAGTTATCTCCTAATAGTTGCTGGTGATAGCATTATTTCTTCTATTGTTCCTATGATATGTGCCTCCGTTGCAGATATTTATTGCTGCGAAGCAGCATGATCTTCTTAATCAGCTGTGATAGGTGTAGATGTGTGAACGGCATTTAGGATGGATTGATCATGGGTGGTTAGACACTGCATGTGTACTTTTATGGAGGAGCGCCGCAACTAATATGCTTCTGCGGTGGAAAAAAATTGTCTATGTAGTTCTGCGAAGGAAGTAGCAAACAACAGAACTTTCAAAATGACGGCTGACACAAGGATAGGAAACAGAATCACTCTTATCATGAAGGCAATGTAAATACAACTGCGGTGTCTAACTACCCATGGATTTATTAGGACGGCAGAAGACTTATGTAAAATTGCTAACGGCTATAAAATGATATGACAGATTTCCACCAAATAGGTTTTCATATCTAAGTCAGTCTTTCTTCTCCTAAAAATGATTTGTTAAATGTGTCTCATTTTTTTCATCATCCGGTTTTATAGTTTGATTGATTGCTCAATATTTCTTTCAATAATGCTAATCAAACATCAGATGATAGTATATAACTTTCGAAACGCCCTGATGATATAATGGCCTTATAAATTCGTTTACGTCATATCGTTCATGTGAAATCATTTATGTCGCAAAGTTATCAAACACATAATGGAAAGTTCATCCCAATTCATGGAATTATCATCTTAATCTGTTATCTCTTTTACGATTACCTAAAACTGATCGTTATTGCACTATTGAATATCAAATTTCTTGCCAAACTGCGTTTTCCACAATTTCTCATTAAACTTCGTCAGAAATCTGCAATTTTTTAATTAGATAGTTCACATTTTTTTGATTAAATAGTAGAAAATCCTGTCCATGTTTTGAACTGAAACAAGAAATTATATCTGCCCCATGCTGTTTTGCACAGGTCTTACTCTATGATTACGTTGTACTGGGTTTTCTTCATATTGTTTTGAGCATTTGTATACAAGGTGTCCCAAAATGATGTGTCGATGTTTGCCGAGCCGTAAAATCATGAATTATGCACCGATTTTATGAATTGCCTATCATTTTGAAGCACAAAGGCTTCCTTAGATTTGGACATTTATTTCATTAAGATCGGTCATATAGTTATAGAATTCTCGACAGATTTACTAGGAAGTTATTTGAGAAGTCTCGAGAAAAGCTACAAACTATGATCAAATTCGTCCTGTTTTCAGTTGTAGAAAGATAACAGTTGCATCAATTATCTTCTGAGGATCTTAAATAGGCAACCCATGTACCAACCTGGTTCCGAGGGCCAGTTTCCTACGTCAATACTGGATTAAGCAGCCTCTGTACTGGATTATACCTCATTCACACTGAAGCAGTTAAACCAGCTTTATCTAGCCCAGGTTAAATTTCAACCAATCAAATGCATTCGATTTGTTGGATCGACCAATTAGAGCGCAGTATTCAATAACCTGGTTTATTTTAAGCTGGTTTAACTCGCCAGTGTCAATGGGGTATTAGTTTTATTTATTTGATTGAACATTGTCATTATTGTTTTTAGTGAAGGATCGCTTGTAAAACAACTTTGCTGAAGAGCAGCTCTCCTTAAAATGATTCAAATTAAAAGATAAAAAATAGCTATACATTTTACTGGATAATTTCGCTTCTTCACAATGTGATCCATTAGTTCCATTCTTTTTCAGCCACAATTGAACAGATTGACAAAGCTAAAGAAATGGTTGGAAAATTGAAGTTCAAATTTAGTAGCGATGACTTTGAAAACCCAAGTAAGTTATTTTGTTTATATTAGGCTTTTTTGTGTGCTAAGTAATTCCTTTTTGGGGTGGGGAGATTTGGGAAACTATTGAAAGTATGTGGAAGTTAATATAGCGAATTTCAAAATGCTACCTAAGAATCTTACAGAAACTATTTTGCTATAATTCTACTGTTGAACTTGTCTGAAATCTTCATTATTTTCGGAATTAGAGGTTTGTTCTTCTTTTGTAAGAATTCAAAAAAAGTTTTGAAAAAAATCAGAACAATCTTGATTTCTAAAGTTTTTGAGGAAACATGGAATAATGTTCAAGAAAACCATAGTTCATGAATAACATGGTATCAAGCACAAATCGCTCACTCTTCTGGTATATGATTAAGAAATTTGATGACGTCACTACCTCAAATGAGTTGAAATATGAGATACGATGTAATTTCGAAAAACAGTCAAGATAGCAGAAAAATCCAACGGTAGAATTATATCAAAGTAGCAAAAGTTCCTTTCAAGCCATTCAATCAAAAGGAAGATGTAATCGCCATTAGTGGTATCAAATCTTCAAGACTAGCGTTGTTGAAGATTTGACGTCTGTGCTCAGATAGAGTGAAGCTATCTTTATTTATCAGACAGATTCAGACTACGTTCACACGATGCCGGCACATTTTAAAAACGGTGAAAAATTTGACGTATAAACTACGTTCACACGAAAACGGCACATTTTTTGCCGGCAGATTTTGAAAACGGTAGATTTTGAAAACGGAACTCTAACCGGCACATTTTGAAAACGGCAACACTCGAAAACGATCAAAACAGAACATTATCGGCGCTTTCAAAACGAGACTGATCGATTCTTAAGGTGTATGTACATTTCTTTGACATCAAATTCTTGGGGAGATTGCAACAAGTTTGTTACCGTCAAATTTCCTACCGTTTTTAAAATGTGCCGGTATCGTGTGAACGCTAGCTAAAATTTGCTAGCGTCATATTTTTCACCGTTTTCAAAATGTGCCGGCATCGTGTGAACGTAGTCTCGGTCAACTTTAATTTGGGCACGTCTGCTACTTTCTACTTTCTACTTTCACAGAAAATTGTAGCACCGCAGTTGAATGACATTAAAACCAATAACCATCATCCTTTTGTTTTTGGTGCATAAGATTTAACAAAAAATTAAACTGCTAATATTGAATTTGAATTGAATACAGGTCTCCAGAAGTTCTTTAGAACACTTGAAGCATTGGCACTGGATAGGGACGATGTCGAACCAATCAAAGATATGACAAGTATGTTATTTTCAATCGTATTTTTAAGAAAACACGAACAAATAGATGATCAAATGATATATCATAAAATTCATACTGAAAATTTCAACAATTTGCTTTGACTAAGGCAACTAACATTTTCATGCATTTGGGTAAAAGACAAAGCTGATATTTGAGATCTACATACAAATAGATCCATTCATTCTCGTATTCATTCTAGATATAAGCCTTGATATAAACCAATTTTGTGGGGACTGTTTAGTTGACGTATTACCTGAGTTCCTTGTTTCCCTGCGCTCTCGCTTCGGTCAACAGAGACTCTTAATATTCCTCCAAAAAAGCTTTATCCAATTTAGGCCCTCTCCACAAGAACATGTGGCGGTAATCAGCTCGCACGATTCAACGAATTTAATTGTGATTCAAGCTTCAATCAACAGTGTGAAACCTCACACTACTTACGTATGTTAAATTTTCGTCATTAACTGTGTGCCGAGTGGGATTTTGCTGCATTTTGTTTCTGCGAAGTGATAACCGAGAATGGGCCTAGACAGGGTCATGTTTGTGCTGTTTCATTTTGAGTCCATGTTGAGCAATTTTTACTGCAGGGATACAAGGGACTTAGGTAATCAGTCTAACTATTCAACAGGCAAAATGCAGGCCTATAAAGAACGTCGAAATTGAAAAGAAATACCGATTGCTTTTATAACTCTCGAATGTTGACAAAAATCCTAAGTATGGCATCGAAGCATTAGCTAGGCTTTCATCGAGGGTAACGTTTTGTTACTAACCCGGTGTGTGTCACTTCGCTTATGTGCATTCAATTAACAACTCTTTCTTTAATCTTTTCGACAAAATCCGTTGTTAATAATTGTTTCATTTCTAGTTCCAAATACAAGAATAATGGAAAAGAATGCTGGAAAAGTCATGGAAGAATTCAAAAGCCTAGTTTTTCCTCTTGGCTACGATCCAACGGCAGGCAAAAGAAAGGTAGCTAAGCTTGGTCTTTATAGATTCTGAAATTATTGTCTTAAAGATTTTAGGTTCCATTGCAAGGTGTCGTGGCCTTTTAGGCTCCAAAACATGAGACCCAAAGGAGGTATGTTTCGTGTGCCCTCCCCCCCAAATAGCACTGAAAACAACCTAAAGAATGCTTCTTATTCATCTTATGTGCCTTATGAAAAACGTTTGCTTTGGGTTATAAACTCCCTCCATTCTGGTATTACCACCTAGATAGCACAGGTGACATTTGTCTGTGGCATTCGCTTTTTTCAAATTATTCCCTATTATTCCCCCTTCCTCGTGGATCAAGCACCCTTCCAAAACCAAACAAACTCCGAATGAAATTACACCATAAGAAACGGGAGAATTTCAGCTTTAATTTGATAAATTAATTATTTTGAAAAAATTCGTTAAATTATGTGTTGTTAAATAAAAGAAAAAAATTATGTGTTGCAAGACGAATGTCACCTGTGCTCACCTAGATTGGTTTCTCGGATAGAATAATCCCTATTCTATGTAATTATCATCATCCTACCGGCGTTCGATAACTTTTCAATTATGTTACTTGAAGGATGTGTATATTGATTTTTTTATTGGCCTATCGACTATTTCATCAGTTTCCCGTGAGAAAGCTTTTGGGTGATAAAAATCAAATTTTGTGTTTTAAGGATCTTTTATTTGAAAATCTTTCTTTTTTAGGCTACAGCTGGTCAAGGCGGAGCTGCAAAGAAGCCTAAAGTGGAACTAGGTGACCTTGATATGGAAGGTGAAGCGAAGAATGGCAGGGTGAGTTAGGTTTCACACTTTGCTTATTTTTCGTAAATTTGCCTTTTTTTTGTCCCACAGAAGTTGTAAGTAAGTCTTAATGGATTTGAGTTGCGAAGGTCCGCTAAGAAGAGAATTAGCCAGTTTTGCTTGAGTAATTTTGCTTTATGGCAAAACTTACCTGACATCATTTTTAGACTGAGTTTATATTAATTTTGTTTCTTATAAGCCAGTCTTTTACAAAAGTATGTGTTAAGCAGGATACCACATCTCCGTGGCCTTCATTAGCAAGATTGTTCCGTCGAAAATTTGCTCGGACATCACGTTGGTTTTTGTTAGACTCGTTCGGTGCGAAAATTTATCAAAATTCAGTCAAGTTTCAATACCTGGTCACAAAAACGTAACTTTCTATGTTTTTGTTTTGAATTCTTAAACGGTTGATCGATTCAGTAGTCGCCAAAATTGTTTTCTTTGCCACCTACATGGCCTAAACAATTATTCGCTATTTGTCTTTAGGCAGGGCAGTTATTTATTAAACAGAAAGTTTACTATTCTTTATAATCTACAGACTGGTTTTTATTTTCTTTATGGTTAATGGTGTGGCTGTTTACAAAGATGGCCAATGAAAGGAGACAAGCGTCAGAAAGCGAGTTTCTATACAATGCAATTTCTAAAGATTCTAATAATATCTGATAAGAGATACAGTATCCCCTTGTGCTATGCTTGGCATATTCCAAATATTCTCTTTTTCTACCGGGTGTTCCAATAAAGTACTCCTGTTTGAAAAATCACCAAAATTTGATTATATGGCCGATCTGTAAATTTCTTTTTTGGTAAGTATAGACCAAAGACCAAATTATTTTCACAGGTATAGCTGATCTCGCGATTGGTTTTAAAATTAGCAGATTTAGCTCTTTTAGGGCTGCCTTGTTTTGAAGCATACTACAAAAAGCACTGATGATTACCAGATTAATTTCTTTTTGTATATTAAGCTTCTAGCTTGGTAATAAATGTAGAAAAGAAACCCAAACTATCATTGTAGACTTGAAGGATAATGAAAAATCTCAAAATAATGGGTCTTGGGCGAGATTTACGATGTTGCTTAAAGAGTATAGCTCAGAAAGAGGCTTTTCAACCTGTCATTTTATACCCTTTAAGTAATGAAAACAAAAACTTTATCTGCTTTAGATATATTTGGATCATTTACAAAATAGAAAAAAAAAACAGTTTTATGATTGGTGTGATAATCGAATTTTGTTGATTTTTTGACGGGAGTACTTTTTATTGGGACACCCTGTACCTACCTTCAACGCAGAAAAATCGTGTTGCAAGAAGTTGCGCAATTTTGGGTCGATTTTTATTGCCAAAATTACCATTTCCTACTCAAATTATGGACAGGGAGCTGCTGAAAATGCGTTGTAAAATGAAAAACTTTGCGGTCTGAATACCTTTCCGCAACAGGACCCCGATTTTTAAGCATTTTGTCAATAATTTTCAAAAGAGTTTTGCTTTTCCGGACGAAATATCACAACAAACCCGACGATCGGAGACAGCACGCATCTGGAACAGTGATGTTTTGAAAGAAACACTGCGCTCTTTTTGAAATAACAGCCAATATACTGTTCTTCTTCGATGAATACGTGAATCTTAGAATGTGCTTTCGAACTTGCGAAATTTTAAAATTTCCTTCCTTCAGAAAGCAACTAAAAAACAGGCCTATAAGTTATCGAAATAGTTCGCAGATTTGTTTTTGGAACGGTTAAATCACAGGTAGTGAGTATCATTGTGTTCATTAAAATCACAGATGACTTGAAATACCTTGTTTTTGTATTGTTGTATTTCCAAATTGCATTCCAATCCATTCGTACTGCCTAGGCCAGTCCATTCCCAAAACAAAGAAATACAACAATACAAAAACAAGGTATTCAAGTCTTCTGCTGTGATTTTAATTAACACAATGATACTCGCTACCTGTGTGGTTAAATATGCTTGAATTGTTTTGCTTCTCGTGCCAGAACCATTTTCGAAGATAAATTTTTTAGAAAATACACTGTCAGTGTCAAACAGAGAGCCTGGTATAAAATTAATCTGAAGGGTCAAAAGTCATTGCATCAAAACTTGGCTAGTCTGCGCTTTTTGCGGACCAGTTTTCAAGATCGGCAAGTTATGTGTCATAGGGTAAGGTTTAGGGTCAGGGTTAGGTTTTGGAAAAGGGGTTTTTAGGGTTAGTTAGGGTAAGTTAGGTTTAGTTAGGGTAAGGTAGGGCTAGTTAGGGTAAGGAAGGGTTTAGTTAGGGTTAGTAGGGTATACGTTCCTGAGAGATATGACATAAAGCTGGTCTGCTAATGTGCAGTCGTCCCCAAAACTTTCTACTGTTTGCCTTTCATTTTCGTTAACCAAGTAATTTTCCTGGAATGTTCTTGATCAGCAGCATATTTTAGAGAAACGTGGGCAGATTTCTTATAAGTTTCAATAGTTCTCTTCATTTGAAAATGCATTTCTTGATTAAAATTGTTCCAACTCATGAAAAATTTAGTAAAGTGAGTTTCGTTCAAAATCGAACAATTTTACGTTGGAACAGCTCAGCAGGAAATTTATGCCAATCAAGAAAACTGATTGCAGATGTAGAATTGAAGAATATTGATTGCATAGAAATTTAGGAGGCTTGCATACCACAGCAATTTAATATCAAGCAAAGTTTTCCGCATTAAAAATTCTCGAAAATATTGGAAGATATAGCAAGGGTGAATTTTGTGATACAAAAATTCAGCTCTTTGACATCACAAAGCAATTTCCCGTGCTGAAGAATAGATCTCACACCTTCAGCGCAGCCAACCATCCAGTGTAGCTCTCTATGTTTATTTTTAGTTGATTGAGTGTACTCAGAAGTGTGAAATATATTCTTAACAATGGTAAATCGCTTTGTCATATCGGAGCCTTTGCTTCACAAAATTCACCCTTGCTGGAAAATGTAGAATAATACACACATAACAAAGTAAGAAATTCATAGAACATGGTCCACCAAAGTCTTTGGTGTTGCAACAGAATTTCGCGAAGAAAGTTCCTGAAGGCGGCTCTTGAATTGAAGTTACATTTACTGATATGTCAATTCAAGTCAATTCAAGTATATATTCTCAGCAATCAATTTATTTACAATAATACGAAGAGCGATGTTAAATTTAACTAATGCAGCTTGAAAGAAATTTTGGCTACTTTACTATAATTCTTCTGATAAGTCGCCATGTTACCGTCTCAGAGCTTCTCTAGAGTTTTTATACTCCATATTGGAGCAAAACCTTGAAAGCCAATACCCCAGGTTTTTCAGGCTGCCTTTTGCAGTTATCTTTATTTATATTTTCTGTCTTGCCTAATCGCCCATAGAAATCCNGACTTGCTCTTCTGCCAGAATATGGAGAAATTCCGCTGCGGTCGTACGTTCAAAATACCAAATGTGTAATAGCGGAATTTCTCCATATTCTGGCCGAAGAGCAAGTCAATGGAAGGTGATTTTTTAAAACGTTTTTGGTGTTATTAAATAGTGACTATTATTTTTAGGTTCTCAGTTTCAAAAGATATAAATTAAATCTGTCCGTTTATTACACATTTGGTATTTTGAACGTGCGACCGCAGCGGAATTTCTCCATATTCTGGCCGAAAATCAAGTCCATGAAGCTTTAAAAAACGAATGAGAATTAAGACTGAGGGTTCGGTCATTGCTTGATAACATTTGTAATTACATTATATTCAATAATTTTACTTTATTTATTATATTGTGTAACCTGTACGCCGCTGAATTATTTTAACTCTCGGTCCATTCGCTTGGTATGCCGCGCGGTCGTGCGGTAGCTGTCTCCAAGGCCCAAGGCCTGCATACTTTTGTGGTAAATTCCATCCAATATTTTGAAAATTTCCAATAACTACGGAATAGAAAATAATCAGAAATAAGACACGTAAATTATTTTCACATAATGAACGATAAACCATCCAAAGAAAGCAAGTGATCCTGCTAACAGAAAAACTAGGCCTAAATAAGCTTCAGCAAACCTTACAAAAAATTAAGGAAACGATTAGAGCTCAGAATAAAGAACCAGCTTGTGCCAAATCGTCTAAAATAGCCCAGAAAAGTGCTTAATAATGGAAAAGGACGATATTGGATAAAATAATACGTTCTATGGGATTTCTCCATATTCTGGCTGAAAGAGCATTTCTCTCCGCTCTGGCTTCTCCATGTTCTGGCGCTCCGCGCCAAGGCCTCTCGAATAACACACACATAACAAAGTAAGAAATTATAGAACATGGTCCACCAAAGTCTTTAGTGTTGCAACAGAATCTCGCGAAGAAACGTTCATGAGGGCGGCTCTTGAATTGAAATTACATTTACTGATAAGTCAATTCAAGTCAATTCAAGTATATATTCTCAGCAATCAATTTATTTACAATAATACGAAGAGCGATGTTGAATTTAACTAATACAGCTTGAAAGAAATTTTAGCTACTTTGCTATAATTCTACTAATATGTCGCCATGTTACCGTCTCAGAGCTTCTCCAGAGTTGTTATACTCCATATTGGAGCAAAACCTTGAAAGCCAATACCCCAGGTTTTTCAGGCTGCCTTTTGCAGTTGTCTTTATTTTTATTTTCTGTTTTGCCTAATCGCCCATAGAAATCCCTTGCTTTGCAAACGCTATCCACTTTGTACTAGTGTGTCTATCATGAGCAACATATGCTATTTTTACAAAATCTGTCCTTGTTTTATGTTCTTGCTTGCTGCTCCTCGAGATTACTAAGCTCAAGGAAATACGGAAGGAATCCATTGCCAGATTCCAGGTTAAAAGAAGATGTAGGTATGCGCTTCAAATAGTCCACCTGCTCTGGAAAACGCCACCCGCTTGGAAAATTCCATTGACCAGTTTTGCAAGAGAGAAAAGTTTTGTTTACTACGATCTGAGCTCATAGTATATCGCCAAAATGTCATTCAAACATTTGTGTATTGACCAGTTTACGTTATTGCGTGCTCAATTCGTTATAGAATTTAACACCTAGTAGTTTGATTATACGTTAAAAGTTTACACATTGTGTGTAATTTGCCGCAAATTTCGCTGCATTATTTATCTTTTTTATTTCAGCTGAATAAACTGACTGTGCCTATTCTGAAAGACTTTTGTCAAACAAAGAAAATAAAACCTGCATCCACGAAGAAAGCTGACCTCATTGAAGCAATTATGAGTCATTTTCAAGTGTCCTAAAGCCCACATCTCCTCTCAAAATTATTCGAGAAAGCATGAAAATTTCAAGTGGAGACGTCTGAATGGATGAATTGCACTCTCAAACTGCTTTTGACTTTGTAACGGAGTTATAACTGTATTGCACAATGAAAGGGATGGGTTGAATCACAGGGATACAAAGAATCAAGTTTGAATGAAACATGAATGGAACAGCTTTATTTGACTGTTAAGGGGACTGTTGAATGTAGCCGTGGCACCACAAAACTTCAAAGAAAGGTTTCAGACCTATTTTTATCTGAAAGGAAAATCGTGCAGTTATAGAAAGAAGATAGATTGTGCCTTTCGGTGGTATGCGTCAAATTAATCCAAATATTATAAGTTTCTAGCAAAATTTTGGTGAAAATTGGGATGCATTTTTTTTTTTGACACGACACCCTGTTGTGTTAAAAAAATGTCCCTCGTTTGATTCAGTCTGGCGGAATAGTGCAGAAACAAGCATACAAGGGATAATATACGCTGTAATTTCGAGAAATATTCAAGATTTCTAAAGCGTTCAACGTAGAATTATAGCAAATTAGCTAAAAAAATTTCAAACCATTCTATTCAAAGCAGTAGGTCATAGAATTTTACACCAATATTTTAAAACATTTTGAAATATGAACAATTTCTCGCAGAAAACAAGCATGGATACATGCTAGCAAATTGGGCCTAAAAATTTACACATACTCGCCAATCGGGCCTAAACCAATATTGAACTGTGCTTTTTTGCATCCTCCTTGATTCTACCAGCTTAGCATAAATAAATCATAAAGGCCAGTTTCCAGTCGGTAGAATTTTCCGAGCTGGTGGAAATTCTTTTGTTTACGACAGAAAATGTCGCTTTACGATTGAATAGAAATTTAAGGTTGAATGACTTTTGATTGTGTAAAATTCCGCCCGCTCGGCGAATTCCACTGACTGGAAATCAGCCTTAAGTCGCTTTTTTCTCAACCGAAAGGAAAGACAAGGATGTCAATAAATTGATCAATTGAGAGTGTGAAAATATTGATGATTCTGTAGCTGGTTGCTATTTCACTAGAATCCAGGGCATCTTTTAACATACAAAGTGATGGGGAAATTCCTCACCAGCCCCTTCAGTGTCCCAACCAGTCATGCCCATTCCATTTTCCCCACCAGTGAAGTGCCCTTGTCAGTCAAAACTGTGTTTAGAATTTCATGAATGTAGGTTGAAGACAGGTTTGATAGAAGACTCGATAGAATAACAAAATATCAATTTTGATAGCATCATCTTGCATCAACTTTTGTTATCAGATTTGTCATCTCCTTTTTATAATTTGCGTTAATGTTAACTTTAGATAATTTTAGCTTCAGGCATTCGATCATTTTTTGCTCAAAAGAATTCATCATTGTGAGTGAGTTCCAAACTGATGCTATTTACTTTGAAAGATAGATATGGCAATCATAAGCGTAGGGGAAGATAAAATCTGGGGGGGCTGCCCTATAAAATTCCATTGTTTACCAAATTTTTTGCCTGACTTAAGGTGGATTTTTGCCCGAAAAAGGCTGATTTTGGTAGATTTTTCCAACGTTGGGGGAGCTGCAGCCCCCCCGCCCCCTGGCTCCTACGCCTATGATGGCAATAGACACTGATTCATTTTGCAAAACGCTCTACAGGGCTATCTTCAGCTGCCCTTTCAATGGATTCCCCACCAGTAAAAAATCCTTAAAAGATGCCCTGCAGAGTCAATCAAAGATGGGGAAATATATTGAGCCACCTTGTTCAAGAAGTAAAAACCCTTTTTTAAAGCCAACCTTATTTAAATATGCATTTTCATCGAGATCTAATTCATGTTCATTCTAAGACACTTATCATTGATGTTTGAGTTCTGTCTCTTCGAAAATTCGTAACAGAAAGTGTCTTGTTTCTGCAAAAACATCTCTCTATTGCAGCTGATGTCCAGATTAGTAAGAGAGAATATGAATCTCATATCAAATGGATATCGTTTGTCGACAACGGCAATTTCCGGAGGAGTGAGCTGGAAGGAGCATGGGCGGTAAGAAATTCCTAAAAAAAATTTCTTCCACAGTCACTCAAATCAGAACACAGGGAAACAAGGAAAACCAGGCACAACAACGACAACCTTCACGGGCATAGGGACACAGGGGAGATTGGGCACAGGGACACAGGAAGAAAATTTTTTTAGGAATTAAATACCGCGTTTCTTGTCGCCCATGGAAGGAGTTGCTGGAGAACCTATCTTTGGGGAAATCGTTTCTTAATCGTTGGTATTCTAGGAGTTCTGTTTTATATAAAAAGTTCTTTTACAGTTAAAATAGATATTACTTGACTATACTCAGAGGGCAACGTGCCAACCAGGAACTGAAAGCAAGTTCACACAGGAAATGAACAAAATCTAAGGATGGAAAATAACTGAACGAAAAAGGTTGTTAAATGGTTTTTTCAATTACTCATAGTTTTGTTCATTTTTGACGATCTGAGAGTTCCATTTTATGGAAAGATTTCTTGCAAAAATAGGCTAAAATGCGAAAAAACTAAAAACGTACAAGAAGCAAGTCAGGAATCTAAAACGAGCAGGAAAGAAAAAGTTTAGGGAAGGAAATTGCTGAATGAAAAATTCTTAAATGGAAGCTTCAAGTATTCATAACTTCTTCATTTTTCAACTATCCGAGAGTTCTATTTTAAAAAGAGGGTTAGTAAATATCAAGGCCGTACGCAGGAAATTTTTACCAGGGGGGCAGTAGATGCTGGGAGCAGTGGCGGCG
>REGM01000094.1:848533-864083 GCA_004194415.1 Aurelia aurita
AACCGTACCAAAAAAGGGACAATGGAAGTTACAGCTCCTCCACAGCAGCCGCACAAATGGGGCACAACTTTTTTGGGCACCCTGTAGAATCGTTCCTGCATGTTTCCACAGAAAGATCGCTGAGATCGTTGGAGTCGTTCACAACGATCCAAACGATCGTAACGATTATATGGAAACCAGGCTTTAGTTGTATGTTAAACTAGCATCTTTCTAATACCATTTTTAGGGGCCCTTCGGTACAGATCCTTGCCGTTTTGGCCATCCTTTCGTTCATATTTTAACATTTGATCATATTTTCGTTTAGACTTGGAAAGAGGTTTAGATGAAAATGTCGTCAAAGTGATTTGCAGGCAGATGGTTGAGGTATGTTCTTACTGTCAATAAATAACAAAGCCATCCTTAATTTTCTCGTTAGCTTATTTTAAGGGTGTTTGTTTTATTTGGTGATGTCAAATTCTGAAGCTTATTTAGTGTGTGTTTGATTGGTACCAATTCTGAAAACGGTAGACTTGGTAGACTCGGAATTCGCGTTTGATTGACCCCACAATTTTGAAAACGGTAGGTTTGGTAGGTTTGGAAGGCCTTCTGAACCTTCTGCTCCAAAAGTCAGAAGGTTTGGCAGACTTTGGAGAGACCCTCGTTTTCATTAGCAAAACCATGGTGGTGAATCCGAAACCTGCTGTTTTAAAGATTTTTGTGTTTGATTGGGAAATATATTTCCGTCTCTGCGAAGTCTACTGTTTTCAGAATTTGGTAGGTTTGGAATTACCAATCAAACACACCGTTAGACTGCAGGCTTCAAAAGGAGCATAGCTTAAAGTTTAGAGGACAAGTCCAGAGTTGGTATGATTGATGATGATAAAATATTATACTGTTATGAATGGTGTATCGTACTTTTTCCACCATTTTTCGTCTTTTCTCTGCGAAATTACGTATTGAAATAAGCGACTTGTGCGTAGTGACATCATCACGGGCAAAGATTTCTCCCAGATCTTTGACATTGATGAACGAGAGAAAATAAAACATCAGATTAAAAACATTGAACGAATACAAGGAATCACGTCGTCAGTCTAGACAAGGGATACAAGGATAACCGGGCACAGGGAAACAAGGAGGAACAAAATTGTTGTAGGAACAACAACTACCGCCATAATGGATTTAAAGATTTGGTTTGGGCGTGTGATTTCTTATTTCCTGTGATTTTATTTCTCATTTCAACACGCATGAAGATTTCCGATGTCCTCTGGTTTTGGGTTAATCTGAAAGTTCAAACCAGCATTAGCTTAAAACAGACACAATCTGTCTATCGTATGTTTGCGGTGTTTCGTTCTGGTGACATCGTCTCATCGATGTGATTTAAACGAGAACAGTTCGTTCAACGCAACTGAAAAATAGATTTTACCTCACATAAGGGACACAGACAGAACTTGTATAACCACCAAAATATCTGTGAGTTCAATAAATGATATGATTTGCATTAATCAGTTTTCCTATTTTGTTTGGCCATGTCTCAGCACATATATAACTCAGCACATTAGCTTTCTTTTCAGGCTGCACGGTCCGGGCTTGGGGGCTCCGGTGATGGATTTTCGCGGTGACATCACTTTTGCCATCCTATGAGATGTAACTTTTAAATAACGTTGTGTGGCTCTGCCACGTTATATCGTTGATGTATATATGTCTCCCAAAAGACTCATTTTGAGGCGCATGTTTTTCTGGAAGAAAAGTAGATTGTGATTTAAACACTAGGATTATGCAAATTTTTTTGTCTGTCTTCAGTGGTGCTGAAAGACTTCAATCATTATTTAACTCTCAAACAAGCAGCATACTTTTTGTGACGACGTATAATTTTGCCAATATTAGCCAGCACTTGTCGACCCTGACTCCACCGTATCCCAGCACTTCATCACTGGCAGCCATTCCATTACAGACATGACGATAAGTGGTCTTTCTGACGCACCTTTGGACTACTCTCCTTCGCGAGGTTTCTTTTGAAAAAAATAAGGGAAGAGGTTTCTTTCTTCCTTTCTTTCCTTCCCCAAAATTACGGACCACGGAATCACGGACCACGGAACTGCGGATCACGGAACTGCGGAACATATAAAGAAGAAACCTCGCGAAGGAGAGTACCTTTGGACTCTATTGAACGCAAAACTATAAACAAATCATTTTTAAACTCTTATCCCTACAGGACTTTGTAAACAATTTTCTTATCTCTCGTAGAATCGTTTACTAGTGCACCCTCTTTCTTTTTTTTACCTTATGATTTTATTCATTTTACTACCACGGTGTATTCGATGTCAAATTCTACGCCTTATTCTGTTGGCGTTCTCTTAATCTCTATCTATCATTCGAAATTACCCTTCGAATTTATCGTTCTACGTTCTCTTCTCCTACTATCTTCATACCTGATGAACAATTAAGCTATAAACGTTCTAACAATGCTTAGTCTTCGATAATAGTCATGTTTTTAAAGAAATTACTTTTCGAATATTATTGCCTGGCGGACTATTTAATGGAACCTAACAGGATAACAGCTCACACACAAAAACCCAGTTCATGTTATAATAACTTTGTTCTTCAAGAACAACAAATTATACGAACTTCTAATCTCTTCGCTTTTTTATCAGGGCTTGCAGATTTTTATCCGTTTAAAAGATATGGAAAGTGCATTAAATGTTGTGAAGTTATTCAAAAATATAGTCACCATTGCGTAGTTTACACGTTTAGATCTTTGATCGTTTTTGATGAACTTTTCTTACCATAAGGCGAGGCCTACAAATATATCTCGACTCAGTCAGTCAGTTATTTATTTTAAGTGGGCTGTCAGGATTTTCTAGCTACTTAAAGCTAATTTAGGCCCATTATGCATGCCGCATCCAGGCATGGGACCCCTAGTTTAACTGCAACAAGTTTTTCTTTCTATCAGGCACTGGCATATCTGCACGAGAGCGGAGTAATCCATAGGGATTTAAAAGCTGGAAATATACTTCTTAGAGAAGATGGGACCATAAAGCTAGGTATCGTTAAAGTTTTTTAAATCATTTTTATTTATCATTTTTTTAACGCATTTCATTGCGGGATACACTTTTGGAGCTTGGATAAAGGCACGTTGAATCGGTTGATTGATTGATTGATTGATTAATAGTCCTTTTATCTATTCTAAAAAAGAATCTGAATAGACGATTCCGGAAAAGATGGCGTCGAAGGGCATTTGACCAAGATGCATTGCGTTTGATGATCGAATTTCTATAGAATCACTGTTGATTCCATTATAGAACGCAATGCATCTTGGTCAAATGCCCCCCGACGCCATCTTTTCCGGAATCGTCTATTGAACGATATTTTATAAATTTTGTAGAATTTTCGAATGTGCACACAAGTGAAAGCATCTGTGACACCACTCAATCGAACGTTCCGTATAAAAAAGTATAAAAATGTCGCTCGATCCACACTCTTTTGTAGAGTAGCTAGTCTCAAAGGAAGTATAAATTTATGTAACATTCGCTGTTTTATGGAATTCAAATATACTCCCCATAGGGGCTTATTCGAGGGGGGCTCATTTGTCAAATTAGTTATGGAGTGGGGGCTTATTCAAGGGGGGGGGGCTTATTCGAAGGTGGGGGCTTAATCGAGGACTTACAGTAACTGAATATTTTTGCAGCCAGTTGACATTGTCACTAAAATGGAGAATGAACATGGAGTTGTTTGCCTGTCAAGGACATCTGCCTGCTAGACGAAGCATATAGGTAGCCATATAACCAGTTTCCCCGCTAGCTGTTCTTGCAAAGACAACTAGTGGAGTTGTCTTTTTGCGTTTTCAAGGACATCTGCCTTCTAGACGAAGCATATAGATAGCCATATAACCAGTTTCCCCGCTGTTCTTGCAAAGACAACTAGTGGAGTTGTCTTTTTACATTTTCAAGGACATCTGCCTGCTAGACGAAGCATATAGATAGCCATATAACCAGTTTCCCCACAGGGCCATCAGTTTAAATATTTTCAGTTTTATTTGTCCGATGCGCAGCGAATATGATGCGCAGCGAATATTTTGGTTTATGCGAAGGAGGAGAGAAAAGGCGGAGGAATGAGCGGAGGAGAAGGGAAAGAGAGAGAAGAAAGAAAGAAAGAAAGAAGAAAGTCTTCTTTCTTTCTTCTCTCTCTTTCCCCTTCTCCTCCGCTTTTTCCTTCGCTCATTCCTCCGCATCTCCTCTCCTCCTTCGCATAAACCAAAATATTCGCTGCGCATCGGACAAATATTTAAACTGAAAATATTTAAACTGATGGCCCTGTGGTTTCCCCGCTGTTCTTGCAAAGACAACTAGTGGAGTTGTCTTTTTGCATTTTCAAGGACATCTGCCTGCTAGACGAAGCATATAGATAGCCATATAACCAGTTTCCCCGCTGTTCTTGCAAAGACAACTAGTGGAGTTGTCTTTTTGCATTTTCAAGGACATCTGCCTGCTAGACGAAGCATATAGATAGCCATATAACCAGTTTCCCCGCTGTTCTTGCAAAGACAACTAGTGGAGTTGTCTTTTTGCATTTTCAAGGACATCTGCCTGCTAGACGAAGCATATAGATAGCCATATAACCAGTTTCCCCGCTGTTCTTGCAAAGACAACTAGTGGAGTTGTCTTTTTGCATTTTCAAGGACATCTGCCTGCTAGACGAAGCATATAGATAGCCATATAACCAGTTTCCCCGCTGTTCTTGCAAAGACAACTAGTGGAGTTGTCTTTTTGCATTTTCAAGGACATCTGCCTGCTAGACGAAGCATATAGATAGCCATATAACCAGTTTCCCCGCTGTTCTTGCAAAGACAACTAGTGGAGTTGTCTTTTTGCATTTTCAAGGACATCTGCCTGCTAGACGAAGCATATAGATAGCCATATAACCAGTTTCCCCGCTGTTCTTGCAAAGACAACTAGTGGAGTTGTCTTTTTGCATTTTCAAGGACATCTGCCTGCTAGACGAAGTATATAGATAGCAGCATAACCAGTTTCCCTGCTGTTCTTGCAAAGACAACTAATGGAGTTGTCTTTTTTGCGTTTTCACGCTTTTCCTCGCTTGTTGGACTGTTTGAGCCTTCCTTCTCTCTAAAATCCATTCACGTTTTACTTCGTAGCTGATTTTGGTGTATCAGCAAAGAACAAACGACTTTCACAAAGGAGGGATACATTCATTGGAACTCCATACTGGTAAGAATTTATATTCCACTACCTGGTGCGCCAAAAGAAAGTTCAGGCGTTTGAAAAATCGTAGAACCTAGAGTACTGAATGGATTTGAATAAATGGAATTTTGTTTTATAGCAGAAAGACTGAAGTATTTTGTGATTATTTCGCATTTTTATGAGCGAGAACAATTTTGGCGAATTCGACTTCATGAAAATTTGTTTGCTGCGAAATGGCTGAAAAGGGGCCTAAACACTCTATCAAATCGTAAGGAGTCTCTCGCCCGGAACAAGACTCAAGGGAATTAATCCCTCTCAAGAGTTATTAAATACTAAAGTTTCTCGATCCAATGGCAATAAATGTGCAGATGACATCCGATGCCCATGAAAAAATGTAGTTTTGTCTTGTTCTGTGTGAGAAGTTTCTTTACGAATTGATGCAGTGTTTTGGGTCCTTTTTCAGGCAAATTGCAAACAATGGATTTTCGTAAAGTCGAATTTACCTGTATTTTCAGTACTCGTAAAACACACACACAAAATCAATGGAATACTTCGGTATTTTACCCATCAAGCAAACTTCGATTCATTCAAATCGATTCAGTATTCTAGGTGATAAGAATTTTCAAATTTCTGAACTTTTTTTGGCCCACCCGGTATATGCCCCTGATCAAAGTATCCCCGAAATATGCTTTCTCAAGAAATTCAGGTGCCAATGTTTTGCGAATCAAAGAAGGGCTGTCCAAAAGACGTCCCCAAAATTGATCATTTTGAGCTCAGGAGTCAGCAAGTCCTTGACATATTGCTAAAGAAGAACGTGTCATGGGGGTGCTCTCTCCTCGATTATTTTAACTACTGAGAGAGCTCCTCCTCAAGAAATTCCCTGCGTACAATATTGTAATTCCATCCTTAGTTTATTTATTTTGTATCATTGGTTGCATTTTAGTTAAATTTGATTTAGTTTTCTTTTTGTTGTGTTTATGATATTGTATGTAGTGGAATTTTAAAATGATGATGAACTGAACTGAACTGAACTGTCATAATCTAAGTACGACTTTGAAAATTGGAACATAAATCTTTTGCAGCCCATACTATTTATTCAAATGAGAGGACAAAATGCTGTTATTCCTAAGATGTTTCTTACTTACTCGTAAGTTATTGTGCAACGGAAGTGTTTTATTTGAATCATGAATGCAGCTAAAAGAAGACAATTTAACATTTGACCGACAATTCTTAACAATTTCAACATTTTAACTCGTTATTCTAGGATGGCTCCAGAAGTAGTTATCACAGAAACATGTAAAGATGACCCATACACATATCAAGTGAGTTTTCTATTCTCTGTTCTTATTTTATTACTCTTGGTTCGCCATTCGAATGCTTCTGTCCTTGCAAATGTATAGAGGGAGGGGCAATATAATCGAAACAAAGAGGGCGAGGAGAGAGCTTGATAATTGCGTTCCTTTAACGAAACATTTGCTTAATGCTTTCCCCGCACTTTGGTTTGAGGAAAGTTGAGGGAATAAAGAAATAAGCAGGTTTCTGCAGCATGATGAAAACAAAGTATGTGCAGCAGCATAGGTTCCAAATCTTTAAATTGGTGTAAAAAGGTCGGTGTAAAATTCAGCAACATATGTCTTTGAATCGAATGGCTTGAAAGAAACTTTAGCTACTTTGCTATAACTCTACCGTTGGACTTTCCAGAAATCTTCAATATTTTCAAAATTACAGCATATTTCATATTTCATCTCATTTGAGGATGTGACGTCATCAAATTCCTAAATCCCAAACCAGAAGAGTGAAAGCATTTTGCTTGATACCATATTGTAGACGTTCATAAACTATGTTTTTCTTAGGAATTATTCGATGTTTCCTCAACAAGTTTAGAAATTACGATGGTTTTAAGTGTTTTTTTCAAAAATTTTCTTGATTTCTTAAGCAAGAAAAAAAGCACTCTAATTCTGAAAATATTGAAGATTTCTGAAAAATCCAACGGTAGAATTATTACAAAGTAGCTAAAGTTTCTTTCAAGCCATTCCATTCAAAGAAATAGGTCACAGAATTTTATACGGACCTTTTTAAAGATTTGGAACCTATGCTATGTGCAGCTCGATGAAGAGCATCCAGGCATGCGATGAAGAGTTAAGCTCGAAACGTTGTGTATCATCACTGTTCTAGTACATTGTCGTATTTTTAAATAACCATTTTGTTACGTATACCTAACGACGCACTACACGTAAAACAAACATTGTTAGTTATTCGCTTATGTGCAGCCCGCTACGACTACAAACGCCGATAAATAATAGAGTAAAGCTTACGTCACATGCCTACATACGGTGAAAACAAACGGGTTTCTTTGTGAATGAAAACATATAAAGATGTGATTAAAAATTGTCCATTCCTGTCTTGATAAGTGTTTACCTTGTTGCTTTGCAGTTTTGCATATTCTTCGCCAACTTCGCAAACCAGCTACATAGTTTCTTAGTTTAGGCCTATTGCAAATAGTCCCTAAAATTGAGTTGAATTTCCTCATTTTCTCTTTGAAATTTGTTGCTTTAGTTACCTCACTCTACTGTATTGCAAAGGTGATGTTTTCTGATGATCCTTGCGTCATACCCTTACAGCGGAACTAAACTTTGAATATTTCTTTTTCACCTTTAGGCCGATATTTGGAGTCTTGGAATCACCCTGATAGAACTTGCTGAAATGCAACCTCCTTACCATGAAATGCATCCAATGCGAGTCTTATTCAAAATAACAAAAGGTGACCCACCTCATCTCAGCAGCAAAACACAATGGTAAATATTTCCGTTATCCTACCCTTCCTTTTATACCGGATGAGGGGACGAGTGCAGTTTAGCGGGCGGCGCTATATGTCATATTCCTTCTGCAGATATTGAATTAAACAAACCCCTTACGCTAATTTACTCTAACTTGCCCTAACTAACCCTAACTCACCCTATCTAACCCTAAAAACTCGTTCCTAACCTTACCGTATGACATAAAACACCGCAGCATTCGAATGTCGCCAGCTAAACTGCACTTTAGCCCGCATGAGTTTGAAAAGGTTTAGACATTTTGAAACTAATATTCCTTCAAACTTATCATTTTTTGGTGTAGCTAACATATCAATTCAGATGCATAAATTAAGCTGTTCAAAATCAATTATATCGTTAATCGTTATCAAGTTACCAACGAATTATGAAAATGTTTCATCTCAGAAGGCTTCAAAATAAGCCAAAATTGTAGAAATCGCTGTTTTGGCAGGACAATGAGGTTTCACCAGAAAACGAAGGACAAAAATTGTGACGATGATCTTTTTTATATTTGCTATAATCGAAATGCCTGTGACAAATCCAATGGTGAAATTCCATCCAAAAAGACGTATCCACTTGTAAACGATTTTCTCCAAATTTGTTAATTCATTTTATATAGACTAGGCTATGTTCGTTTCATTTCATTTCATTTTTCATTATTTTCATTATGTTTAGATTACCATATTGAAATTCTTGATAAAACCTGAAGCTATAGCCTACATCCTTTATCAAATTTGGTAACAAATTTGTAAAATACATGCTCACAAACACCCGGCAAACTTTTTAAAATTTCAAGATTCACATGATGATATTAGCTATGAAATGAAGCTTCAACAGATTTTATCGATTTCGCTGTTTCGTGAATTGTTTGTGAGACACTGGTATGCCTTTACTTCTTGCAGTACACACAGCAACGAAAATAATCGTATTTCAGGTTTTTTAGTTTGAGTGATCAAGTAGTTGGGAGATATTTCTTAGTCATTTTAGAGCTCCAATTGCTTGGTATACCGGGTGAGTTAGGAAAATATTTAGACGTTTGAAAGCCTGTAGCTCTCAGACCATTTATCTGATTCCGATAAACTGATAATATTTGTGTAGCTTACTTATCAACTTATATAAGAATATTTAGTTTGCCAAAATCGATCTTATCGTTTTCAAGTTAGGAGCGATTTTATAAAAATGCTTCATTTAAAAATCCTTCAAAACAAGCCTAAATTCCCTAATCAAATTTGCTAGCAATCCAGCCTCGTGATAATAGAAAATAGGTGAAACAAGGCTGAATTACAGTCCCAAGTGTATACGATTATACAGCTCCTCTTTGTGTACCTAATAAACGTTTGAGCGATAAGATGGACCGATATAATTCGATCATGATAGCTGTGGGGCTAAATTGCTTGCAAATTTTATCAAGGATTTTTGGCCCGCTTTGAAGGATTTTGAGATGAAACATTTTCATAAAATTGGTTATAATTTGGGAACGATGTGACCGATTTTGACAAACTAAATTGTCTTATCTAAGTTGATATGCTAGCTACACAGGTATTATCATTTAATAGGAATCTGAAAAATGGATTGAGAGCTACAGGCTTTTAAACGTCTGAAAATTTTTTGACTCACCCGGTAGCGTGATGATAATATTTCCTCATATCCTACTCCGTTAGGTCTGCTTACTTTCATGATTTCATCAAAGACTGTCTATTGAAGGATCCAACGGCAAGGCCTTCTTCTCGAGCATTGTTAGACGTAAGTACAGCGCTTATTCATTATTTTAATTGCAAGGTTTTGAGCGGTGAGATGCTTGTGCAGAAACAGTCTTCTATGGTATAATGTCGTTTGAATTTCAATGTTTTGAAGAAACAACGATTTGTGGTATCTATGTGGAAGGCTCACTGTGGATACGTCTAGAGTGAAAAGGAGCTGAAATGCTGGAATGTCTACCTGCATCTGGGAACGAAGTTGAAAACTTTGAATTTTGTAACTCTCCCCAAGGTGAAGTAATTTATTTATCTGTAGAGGAACTATAGCAAGTTTGATTTTATCCCTCCGTTGCAAAGGAGGTCCAACAACAAGTTCGATTTTGATTTATTTTGCTTAGTTGTGGCGAAAGAAAATGATCTTGATTATTCTGATCTGCTATGAGGTAGATCTGGGAAAACTTCCAGCAAATGATTGAATTTTATTTGTACATTCCTGCAGAGCAAATCTTGACAACATTGTGTTTATTCCTTTCCAGCATCCGTTCATACGAGAAATATCTGATAAACAGCCTCTTATTGATCTTTATCGTATGATGAAAACAGAGGTTGTAGAAGTGCTCGAGGACCTCCCAGAAGATAAAGACGTGAGTATGGTCGTTATGATTGATTGATTGATTGATTGATTGATTGATTGATTGATTGATATCTTTAAGAAAAGAATCGATAACAAACAATGATAGAAATGCTTATTTTGTTAATTTTTTTTTTCTATATTGCTACCTAGCATCCGAAGGTAGTTTTAGGACACTGAGAAGCTAAGCTTATCGAAGCAATGTCCTGGTCCTTCCTCTCCATGTGACCACACCTCGTTAATATTATGACTTGTTAATATTATGTAGTATCTTTTTAATTTGTGGATGTTTTTGCCACGGCCCCCTGAAAAGCAGTACATATTTGGTATCTGAATAAAATAGTGGGAGCCAAAGCCTTATCTAAAAATCAAGAACTATTTCTTTGGCGCAGCTTACTATTTCATTTTTTCAACTGTATTTCTTGATGTATTTAAAATCTTCGAGTGGTACATAACTTGAAGCTACAAGAAGAGCCACAACATTACGACATTTGCCGACATTCTGCTATTATTATTATGTCTAATTCATCTACCAATTTAATGAATCGGTGACAAAGGCAAAGTGACAATTTAATTTACCAACATTAAAGTTAAAAATTGTTCTCTAAGAAAGTGGAAAAGAAATGATATTAGATGCAGGAACGAAATTTCAAATCTGCCAAGAATTTTAACCCTGTTAGATTTGATGTGAAATTAAACTACAGCTTGTTTGCTGTTGCTAGAGCCAGATTCTTTTGCCAGGCTCAATCAAACGCACTTGAAGAAATTTTGGGAGTACGTCAATATATCAAAACCTTGAAATAAATTAGGGTTAGGGTTACGGTTAACATTGAAATAAATTAGGGTTATGGTTAGTTTTGGGGTTAAGAGAAGGGTTAGGGTTGGGTTCGGGGTTAGGGTTAGGGTTAGCGTTCGGTTTAGAGTCAGGGTTAGGGTTAGAGATTTCAAGATTTGATATATTGGCGTATTACCGAAATTTTGAAACCCTTGGTTGGCAAATTTTCCAAAGAGCAGAATCAAAAA
The DNA here is from genome assembly GCA_004194415.1 of Aurelia aurita. Taxonomy (NCBI): domain Eukaryota; kingdom Metazoa; phylum Cnidaria; class Scyphozoa; order Semaeostomeae; family Ulmaridae; genus Aurelia; species Aurelia aurita. The sequence continues at coordinate 859,872 of REGM01000094.1, forward strand.
ACAACCCTAACACTTCGATTATCCAATATAAATTAAAACAATGGCAAAATAACTTTACTGCTTCTCTTTATATACAATTCAGACCAAAGAAAACAACGGCTCTGGTATCACAAAATCATTATCATCCGACACACTGAACAGTATTGCAACTGAAGACGATAGTAACTCAAGTCAGAAAGATGACTCATCAATAAGGGACAGTGATAGTGGTATCCCACCAATGCCTCTGCGGAGGATCAAAGAAATGAGCGAATACGAAGACATTAATGATAACACAGACATCACAAAATCTAAATCAAAGGAGCCTGTGCCGAGCGGCAACACAAGCGCGGAGCTTGTCGGTTTTAAACCATCTGCGGAGTCGCAAATGCAGATGATCGAGAAAGAAGATGCTGTTAGGAATGATCTGCCATCGTTAGAGAAACGAGGCCAGGCGCTGGCGCCTAAAAAAAGTAGGGGGGAGGATCAAACGGCTGACGCAGAACAGAGGGCAGGGTCGCTTGAACATGATGAAACGGACAAGTATTCGACAAGATTAGACGACGCTCTTGCCAAGCTTGAGGAACTGGATGATAATTCAGGAACTGATACTCAAAAGCCAACGGCAACGGACTCAGCTGAGAGTAAGACCCCTCAAGCTGAAGAGGAGAGTTCCAAGGTTGAAAAGCTAAACACTGAAGAGCAACAGGATGCCAAAAAGGCTGAGAAGGGTGCCGAGGATGATGAGAGCAGAAACAAAGTTGTTGCAGGTCTCAAAGCTGAACTTAATAAGCTGAACTTTGAAGATGCAAGTAAGGCAGATGAGAATAGAATAGGTAATGGTGACGATAAGTCAGTATCAGAATCTGAGGCTAGTAGCACGGTGGCAAGTCCAAAAAGGGTAAGAATTGTTTTGGTTTTAGTTTGTCTCTCTCAATCGATCTGCCACCCTTTCTTTAGTTCCTTTAGGATTCAGTTCCACATTATATCGAGCCAAAAGCTGTATTTCAAAAGAAGTGACATAATTTGCAAACAGGTCTATTTTTGTAGGGATATTTTGGGAATTTAACTTCGTAATGGAGCCCCTCAACAATTTCAATAAAAACCAAAATCTGATACTTTTAATAAGCAAATCGAATTACGAGCGATTTTAGTAAAATGATGTTTCGCAAAATTGCTAAAATCGGCCTTCGATTAGATTCATATTCATGTACGCGTGACCTTCTAAATCATGACAAACATACTATTTCTCTACCAAAAAATTGAAACAACGCATGCATCGTGTTAGAGCACAAAAGGAAAAACTAATGTTACTTATGTTGTATGCGTAGGGGACTAGTCATTTAATTGTCATTGTTAACAAACTGAAAGTTCTTTTACTAGCGATACTTTTCATCAAATTGGCTATATCACAAAATCGCAAATAAACTAGGAAAGAAATGACCGATTTTATCAAACTAAATTTCTATAACTAATTTAATCTTTCTTCTGCAATATAAAACTTCAACACTCCCGACTTGACTTGTTTTTCACCAGAATATGGCTTGTTAAACGCCCCACGTTTTTTCTTTGAAAAAGACTTTATTTTTGTTAAGTATTCTCCTTAGAATCCCGAGTCAAAGCAATACAAGACATTGACCAGAGTAAGAAAATATGAAAAAGATGGGAAAGTTGTAACAGAAACGACATCGAGGATTGTGGATGTTAGCTCAGAAGATTACCGAGCTGCAGCTCGAAGGGAACAGCTTTTGAGGTATTTACGTGGCTTTAAAAATTACCTGATTAGGCAAAAATTACCTGATTAGGCAAGTTTTTGAAACTTGCTAGAGTATGTCTAAAGTTAGATGTCACGTGAAAATGTCCACGAGGAAAAACAATTAAAGACTTTTGCATGAGCAATTTTGCGCTATCGCAAATCTCACTTGACAACTAATTTGAGACAGAATTTAATTTAGCTTGGGAACTAATAACTCGAGGATTTTTCAGCCTAATGCAAAGATTGATGTGTCATCACCCATTTTTAAGTTACTAAGGATGGCTAAAGTAGATGTTGCAGAATTCTATGGTTTATAGTTTAGTTCATTTGCTCAACTTTAGTTCTTTCATTTTAAATAGCTAGAGGCGATATTTCAGTTGGTTGCTGTACCTTTATTTACTGTTGAATTAGTTCTATTCTACAAATGAAAGCAAGCTAATCCACACCAACGAAATAGGTTCATTTTAGAATGCAATCAGTGTTTCTCTCCTGGAAGTTTTAATAACTTTTATTTTTAAACTTTTAATTTCCTGAACAATTTTTACACGCTTGATTTTGCAGAAATTCCATAATTTTTATTCACACAATCCCGGGAAAATGCATATGCTTTTGTAACGCTTAGCTATTTTTGTAGGAAGCAGGGGCTGAATGAAATGAAAATACTAAGGCGAGAGGAGCAAAAGCAAGGTAACGAATTGATGGCTAAGATCAAACTTCAATGGGATCAAATGGAAGAGAAATTTAGACAGGAAGAGGAGGTAGGTTTTGCTCTTCTACCGGGTGAGTAAAAAAAAAGTTGAAATGTTTCAAAGCTTGTAGTTCGCTACCTATTCATCAGATTCCTTAAAACTGGTTATAGTTGTGCAGGTAACATGTCAACTTAGATAACAAAATTTAGTTGGTTTAAATCGGTTGTATTGCTCTCCAGTTATGAGCGATTATGTAAAGTTGTTCGATCTGAGAATCTTTCAACAGAGGCCTAAAATCCTTGATCAAATCACGGGCAATAATGCACCGTATTTGTATGTTAGAAATGAAAGTTTATTACCTTGGTAATGTTGTTTTCCCTCGTTTTGTTGTCTCTTCGGCATGGCCTAACCACGAGAAGTCCGCCATTGGTGATTGCTAAATCGAATTGAATTGCGCCCACGCCTCGCGTATCCTACGCAGCGATGTCCTCGTTTCAAACGTCCACTGAAAAACTAGTTTTTCAGTGTACGTTTGAAACGAGGACATCGCTGCGTAGGATACCCGAGGTGTGGGCGCCGCAGGCGCAATTCAATTCGATTCGCCACGCCGAAGAGACAACACAACGTAAACTTTCATTTCTAACACGCAAATACGGTGCATTATTGCCCGTGATCAAATATGCTAACAATTCAGCAAGACGATACTGAAAACTATTTGAAAAGGGCTAAAAGAAATTACCAAGTTAAAAGAATAGTATTGCTGGCTTTGTATCTGCATAACTGATTGCCTAGGCAATAAGATAGCCCTGTTAAGTTTCATTTTCTTCGCTGTGGAGTTTAAATGCTCGAAAAATTGATCCAGAAGTTTAGGCCCGTTTTGAATGATTCTGCGATAAATCACTTTTAAATCGAGAAAGATATGACCGATTTTAACCAACTAAATTTTATTATCTAAGTTGACATGTTACCTACACAACGATAACCAGTTTTAAGGAATCTGATGAATAGGTAGCAAACTACAGGCTTGCAAACATTTGAAATTTTTACTCACCCGGTAGTTAAATTTTTTTAATATTTGCTTTTTATTTTGGTCTGGCACTGTATATAGAACATTGGTAGATTCGGCCAAGTGTTGTGTATTCAAATTTTTGTAGGGAATTTGCAAGCTTCACTAGTTACCCATTTTCTGTCAAAAAATCACCATGAGTTGATATGGAGTTGATAAGCTACTGACCTCAGAATCTTTCTCCGAAAGATAGATAAGGCAATAAGGCTAAATGATTTGGTAGTATCAAAAACTGTATTAATTTCAGAGATGATAACTGTTTTGTGCATGTGTTCACCGATTGTTTTGAAATAGCTTGTTAAACCTTATTTGAAATAGCTTGTTAAATATTTAGAAAAAGGGTCTGGGGAGAGCAATATTTTTCTGGTAAATGGCTGCCACGGAGCTATTTCTGTTTCTATTTCTAATTAGTTCTTTATTTTTCACCGTGAATTTAAAACCAACAGATTTATAGAGCTCAATTTAACATTCGTTAAAGCCCCGTGGCAGCCATTTACCAGATTTGTGTCCGCCATTTACCAGAAAAATATTGCTCTTCCCAGACCCTTTTCTAAATGTCAAAATGGTCTATTACTGTTTATGAGATAGCGTATTTCTAGTGTAAAAGGTCTTGTCAACATTTGATTTCTTCCATGATACTTAAGCCAGTAGGTAGCCTACGATACTCAAGCTTTCTCAGCGACATATGCAACCAAAGACCTAAAAGCAGCTAACTTCTGAAA
>REGM01000094.1:864320-901078 GCA_004194415.1 Aurelia aurita
TCTTCTCCCTTTAAATCCTCTGTTCTCAGATAGACCATCTCACAATAGTTATTTGAACTCTAGTGACAAAGAACAACTAAAAGAGGTAATGATGATGCTTTTAAAGTTCAATACGGCTTTCCTGCTTAATTCCTTTTTACCAAGCAACACTTCTTCTCCCTTTAAATCCTCTGTTCTTAGATAGACCATCTCACAATAGTTATTTGAACTCTAGTGACAAAGAACAACTAAAAGAGGTAATGATGATACTTTTAAAGTTCAATACGGCTTTCCTGCCTAATTCCTTTTTACCAAACAACACATCTTCTCCCTTTAAATCCTCTGTTCTTAGATAGACCATCTCACAATAATTTCTCATAAACATGGCTTGTTTATATGACTATTTCCAGCTACCACAGGAAAACCAGGAAATAATTGCTGCTAAAATTTGAAATTGTCTTTCTTTGTCCCCTGTGCGCTTGGTCATTTTTGTACCTTAGTCCCCTGTGCCTCGCGATTCCTGCGCAGCCTATTGATACGCAACTAGAACACAGGGGACTAAGGTACGGAAATGACCAAGCGCACAGAAGACAAAGAATGATAATTTTATTTTTGGCAGCAACTATTTCCTGGTTTCCCTGTGCGGCTACAGCTTGTAATTTCCAGGCTTATCGTTATTTGAATTAGCAAATATGGCTGTTTTGAGAGCTGCCTAGATTTGAAGCATACTGTGAAGATGCAGAAATAATTACTGATTAATGTTAGCTTGGTTAAAAATCTCAGAATGGAATGCATGCAAGATTTAAATATTGATGACAAACTGTAAAATCACTGCTGGATAGAAAAAAATGTCGATGTTCTTTAACATTTCCAAAGATTGTAACGTGAAGACAGTCATTTGTTTTCAATAATTAATGTGTGATTTTGAAGATTTTGCTTGAAAATTGAAATAGAGGTTTCATTAGGCCTAAAAGTGCTATGCATTTCTGCATGGTTCGACAGAAAGTGCCATTTTGTAGTTGTTCAAATTTTTTAGATGAATTTTTTAGCTAAACATTATTTGTTCTTAGTTTGGAGACGCTTTGCGAAGAAATGCACATGCTGAATATGAAAAAATGATAAAGCGACAAGAATTGGAGGAGGAGGAATTAAAAACGACAGCAGAAAACGAATTACAAGAGCTACAGCAGTTACAAGTAAGTGTACACAGAATACTCTTCGTGAGTTCTTCGCGTTATTCTCGCTGCTACTTTGATGGAGCACTCGGATCTAACGCTGCTCAAATTGGTATTCAAACACAATACGAATGTATCTTTTTATGTGAGGCCTGTTTATGTGAGGAAAAACTCCTCCCAGCCCCGGGGCTGATAGGTGAGGTGACAATCCCATATAAACAGTGGCTAAAACTTACCTCACCTGTCAGCCCCGGGTCTGGAAGGTGAGGTGTGTTTCCTCATATAAACATGCCCGTAGGGTTTCTATCGGCTTAGAAATTTACGACATACTAAGGACCCCACACAGTGGGCCTGGAGGTGCTCGTAGCAAAAAATTGACTTTTGAAAAATGCAACAGAATGTGCTTTTTGTGATAAATTTGAAGCATTTTGGTACAAAATTTAATGAAATATCTCGAGTAATATCAAACTAAGCGACTCTTAAAGTTACAAGGAATCATGATTCAATATACCTACATTGTATTGGCTACAAAATCAGTAAAAGCATGGGATATTTAATATAGTTCATCTAGCAATGTCTTGCAATGAGCCAAGAGGCTGACCACAACTCGTATTTGATTTTCTTGTACAATAATGTTCCAATAACTTAAGGGATAACGGGGAATGTTGCAATTTTCTTGCAAACCTCTTTCCAATTTTAATCATTCTGGCTATTGATTTTTAAGAAAATTGTGAAATAGCTACGAATATCATAAGCAGAACATACGACAACACCTACTAAGGTTTCTTCAAGTGTAGGTTCTACTCTATAACAAAAACCACATGTAGTAACGTTCTTCTTGTGGCATTTTGAGAAGAAGAGGTTTAAAAAGTCTACTTGTCTGTTCATTATCATCTCTCAGTGCACTGATGATGTTAGGTGTAGATATTTGCCGTACATAATCTAACGTTATCATGGAAAAAAGCATAATCTAACACACTAATGCAAAGTTGAGAGACGTGACGTCAGTTGGTTTGAAACCTATGTCGAAATAATCATTTCACCACTTTTGTAGAATGAAAAGCGGCACATGCTGATACAAAGCGAGACAGAAAAACTGAAAGACAGAGACGAAAAACATAACACTGAATTGCAGCAGTGGAGAGAAAGTCTTGTTCCTCGAAAAAGGGTAAGAAGATANGCGTTCTTCTTGTGGCATCTTGAGAAGAAGAGGTTTAAAAGTCTACTTGTCTGTTCATTATCATCTCTCAATGCACTGATGATGTTAGGTGTAGATATTTGCCGTACGTAATCTAACGTTATCATGGGAAAAAACCATAATCTAACACACTAATGCTAAGTTGAGAGTTGGTCAGTCAGTTGGTTTGAAACCTATGTCGAAATAATCATTTCACCACTTTTTTAGAATGAAAAGCGGCACATGCTGATACAAAGCGAGACAGAAAAACTGAAAGACAGAGACGAAAAACATAACACTGAATTGCAGCAGTGGAGAGAAAGTCTTGTTCCTCGAAAAAGGGTAAGAAGATTGATTGTATTACTGTATATCGTTTTTGGGAATAGAGGGGAAAAACAGAAATACCGTAAAAGCTCTCTTTAGCCCCCCTCTCTATTAAGCCCCTCCCTTCTGAGTCAAGATTATAAATAAGCCCCCCTCTCTATTAAGTCCCCCACTTATATCAAATGGGAGAGGATACCGAAGATTTTCTGTTTACTAGATAAAACAAGTTTGGATGTTAATTTTGATATTGTTTGGGATTAAAATTGCGTTGAAATTTGTGTATTTGACTCGTAAAAGTGTATGTTGACTCTGCAAAATGCGAGGTAAAAGACCTAAAAGCTATCGTTTATAGCCTTGTCATCTGACTTTGTGAATAAGCCCCCACTCTCTAATAAGCCCCCGCGGTAGTCATATTTTAGGTAAAAATTCAGGGAAAATTGAAGAATACCTTGTTGAAACTGCTAAAAATTAAAAGTAAAGAGGAAACATGTTAGCAGTTAGGAGGACCCAGGCTGGATTCTTCAGCGGCGGCTGCTCTGAATTGGTGCATTATTTTCTTGGACTTAAAACTGGAATTTTATCATAGCAAGAAGCTATTTTTGGTTTTGCAGGCCAGGGCTACTTGTTTCCGTTGGAGAGACCCAGAAATATTCAAGGCAGAGATTGAATTAAATCTAAGTCCCTTTGTTACCAGTCCGGATTTGCCTAGTTTTGCCAAATCCTCTTTTATTGCCAGTGTTTAGTTTGAAATATTTGCAAAAGTATTGACGATTGTTGGCATTTTTAAATTTTCGTTGGCCGGTTACTTTATCTCATTTCTGATGCCCTGTTACTTTATTTCAAATGCCTTCACAAATTTTCAAGTTACGGACTTTTACGTATAACTTTAAAAAAATTTCTCGTTTTTTAGTCGCTCCTAAATGGTACCTCCCCTTCACGGCATCGTAGTGCAGTGGGATAAAACTCCGTGCTGAAAAATTTAGTAAAACATTTATACAATCGTATTATCTACTGAAGAATGATGTCAATACTTGTCTTGGGTGAAATCATCTTGTCTATAGTTCTTTTTATTCTTTATTTTGCAGGCTCTTGAAGAAGGATTCGCCCATGAAAAGGAAGAACAACGTCGATTCTACAGCCAAACGAGCAGTAGTCCACCACCAGTCGAAAACGCAACAGAAAATCATACGACAATAACGCAATCAACCAAACCTAAATAGATAAGTCTTTAGTCATATCCTTTTCATTGATCATTCGATATGTTTTAGTTGTTACAAAATTTAGTCGGGAAAACTCAACAACAAGATCAATACAACATTCAAAAACACGCTGGTTATTTTGAATTGAATTTGAAAATGGAGAGCTATTCATATATTAGCGTCAAATTATCCTCTTTAAAAGAATCAAATATGAAATAGAAATATAATAAAACTGTTTTGAAGTGTACTCAGTGGCGGACACTTTGCCAAATATTTGGGAGGGGGCAAAGCTATTGTCTCAGTTGAAGCTTTGTTTACTTTGTTTTCAAACAAAAGGGCATTGTTCTCTCCAACATGGGGGGAGAGCGGTACCCCCTCACCCCCTAGTGTCCGCCACTGCATGTACTGAAATACCACAGTACCCATTGTTTGTTTGTTTTGTTTTCGGCATAAAATCATCAAATCATACGTTTTATGGGATGAATAGTTCTGATTTGATTCCATATGCTGCACAGCGTACTTCCACAGAAGTCATGTTGCCTGGAGGGGATAGCTTGTTTAGGCATAGTGGAGCTGTCAACTTGATGTGTTGACTTAAATTGCTGAAAATTTTACATGAAATCTCCTGGAATTCAACGTAGATTTTCAAGTTTTGCAAGAAAAAGTTTGAAAAATATAATGCTAATAGTTTTCCGGAAAGTCATTTTGCCTGCTCTATTCCCAGCTCTGTTTGTCATGGGCCTAGAAATCAGGTGTACAGACGTTTTGCTCTTTAAGCCATTTGGAACGTTACAGATATTGTTTAAACCCCCCATCCCTACCCCAATTTGTAGGTGTGCAGATTACTGGCATTTTTATTAGCCTCGATTAACATTCGTTTGGGGGCAATGGGCATCATTAAACATTAAATCTTAAAAATCCTTTGATTTTTGCCGGAATTACCGAATCGAGTTAGCACTCAATCGGACCGATTTTTACATGGTGTCGTGCCAACATGATTTTATTCTTTGGAGTAAAATTTGCACATTAGGCATAATAAATGATATTCGTGATTAATAGATTTGGTTATTGTTTAGATAGTCTGTTACTTCATTTTTCATGCCCTTAGATAACTCACTAATAAATGTATTCACAAATAGCTTCAAATTACCCAACTTCCTCCTTATCAGTTAGCATCCATCAGTTGACAGTATAGGAACTTTCGTTGGTGTCACCTTTTTGCTTTCCTAGCATTGGACTGTTATTCATTTTTGGATGCACAATTGCTTTCGTTTTGAAGCTTTGTGGGGTATGTATGAAATGCCGGGAAATAGTAATTTTGTCAGACGACGAGAGATCAAAACATAAACAAACAAGATACAAACTATAAATTAAGCTACAAGTTAAGGTAGCTTGCAACCAAATAATTGCAAATTTATCTTGAATCAAAGTTTCGATTTACTAGCGATAGTAGCTTCAACGCCGATTGACTTGTTACCTTCACAATGGTAATCCAGTTTGAGGAATCTGACTAGTAGCTAGCAAAATACAGGCTTGCAAACGTTTTAAATAATTTTTACTCACCAGTTATATTGTGCGCATTTCTTACCACCAAAAACTCAAAACGAGAATCTTGAAAAATTTCCTTTGCAGATATCGCTACTGCATCCTGGGTTGCATTTTGATTTTTTGTCATATTTCAATTTCATAGTATTTCAATTTATTAAGGAGGGTGACCCTTCAACCTAGTGGCTGATTTTCAAGGGGCCCTCCACATAAAAACTTCCAATATACGGGTTTGACTTGCTTTATGCCTGGGTAGTTGTTAATTTTCAGTCTCTTGTTTCAGGCTCTTACTGTAAGATACTGTGCAAAATTTGCGTCTTACGTGACTATATAAAGAGTCTGTCGCTGAAAAGTACCCTTTCAAAACAAGGCAGACCAAGTTATTGATAATTTCGAAAATCATTAAAAAGAGGACTGAAAAACAACCCTATATAGCACTGAAAAGCCTACCCAATCCACTGCTCTTATCAAAACTAAAGTCTGTCTCAAATTTGATGGCACGTGAGATTTGCGACAACTCAAAATTAGTCATGCAAAGCTCTTCAGTTTTTTTATTCGCGGGCATTTTCACGTGACATCTAATTTGGGACTGACTTTTATTTTGCTTCAGAAAACATGCCTTTCTGAACTTTGAATTGATATTTTGTTATGATCACATTCAAATATGTCCGCGGTTTCTTACAGTGGGGGTCGTAGGGGCTGACGGTTCGCCGCTTTTAGCCTTTTTATACCGCTTTTACGGTTTTAGGCCGTAAAAATGGCGGTTTTTTCTGGGGTTTTACTGTTCCTTTCTCTCGACGGTTTGTAGATTTCTTTACTAACTATGATTGGAGAAGGCAAATTTTTACGAAATTCAAGATACAGCTACAAAAACTATCCAATTCGAGATAATTTTGGGGGGAAGTCCACTAATTTCCACTTTTACTTGCGGATTTAAGGCATTGAAATTAGCTTTCAGGTTTCTTGGTCACAAAAATGATAATGAGGCAATCATCTGCGACACAGAACCGATGTTCCGTATGAAAAGCGTGAAAAAGATGTTATGACTGTCTTCGCGGAATTTAGAGGCGGTTTTTCGGTTTTTCTGAAAATTTTGGTGGTTTTACAGTTTCTGACACCCCCTACGAGCCCTACCTTACAGTATGCGTCATTTTCTTGCTTTACAGCCTTTCTAAAATCTGCCCCTTTTTGGGTCGCCACGTATAATTATATAGTCCAGTATTGGACAGACAATTATTCACCTTTTTGTACTTGTATAGTTAATTCTTCTTGATTTCGTTGATATCGATTTTGTATATGGATGTACTGCACTTAATGTGATGATGCTTTATGTCTTATACCCCATCCACACTGGCCAGTTAAACCAGCGTAAAATAGACCAGGTTATTGAATGCTGCGTTCTAATTGGTCGATCCAACAAATCGAATGCATTTGATTGGTTAAAATTTAACCTAGGCTAGACCAGGGACTTAATCTCCCTGGGTTAGACAAAGCTGGTTTAACTGCTTCAGTGTTAATGAGGTATTAGTTTGTTTATATGCCTTATTATCTTCAGTTGATGCTATTCAGATGAATTGTTTCATGTGTAATAAAATTGTTTTTAGATAGTTATAGGGATTCAGGATAAAAAATACTTCAAAGAGATCATTTTCTGCGTATTTTGTTTGACCTTCTCTGTTTTGGGAAGTGTTTGCCAAGTCGTATTTGTGGGGCTTTGGAGAACCACCAGAATCACCTTGGCCTTGAAGTATATTTTTGAGATCACAGGGCAGCTCGTTTGTCTCCGGTAATCCACTGACTTTGCAGCCAGAACGTCAGGCGGACGGGGTTCAAACCCCACGAGCACCCCCGGGGGGGCCACTTGGTACCTGATGTGTTATCATGCTCGTACAAAAAAACACGGGAAAGGGTGTCTTTCTTCAAAGAAGGCACGGGCCCGCGTTTAGGGGTGCCAATTCGACCACAATTTCAAAAAAGGGTCTCCTTTTTACATTTGATAAATCAAAAACTCTTCTCTGATGATATTTTTAATCATGCATTTCAAAACAGAGTTCATGGCGAATCAATGAACTCAGCAGACTGGCAAGAGATTGATTACAAGGGTAGGAGTTCGGAAGCAGTTTCCTCCTCGCCAACAAATGAGCTTGCTCTCCTCCGCTGAAACGAAAACTCTCGATTCGTTGTCAGCGATCAGTGGCATGGCCACGGGGAGGGATGCGGGGCATTTGCCCCCCCCCCCCCACTCCTCGAGATTCATTAAAAACGAGGAGAAAGTAGCTGGGTATAGGTAGGGAAGGTAAGAATTTCCCAAGAAATGCTGGAAAGTGACTAGGAGAGTCATTCTAAGCCAAAGTAAAGGTTTCCATTTTCAACAATTTTCCCAGATGTACTATCACACAATATTTAAGGCTTACATTACGGGGTCAAGCAAACATTGGATTGTGAGAAGCGTTCTATGTCAAAGTATAAGGTCTTTGCGCAAAAGTTTTTCCCAAAGATGGTGATTCATAGAAAACTTTTACAAAATTGTCAAAGTTTCCAAGTGGTGTAAAGATGGGATGGAGATAGGGATTCTAAGCCAAAGAAAATGATGTTTAATCAAAATGTTACTACGGATGCTAACTTTTAAAACACATTTCACAAAATGGTCAAAAATCCTATGCTAATACAGCAAACATGGAATCGAGAGAAGCTTTCTAAGCCAAAGTAGAGGGTGTGTCCTCAAAAAAATTTTCCTGGGGGCTTCGCCCCCAAACCCCCTCAGTTCAGTACTCCCACGTTAATGTGTCCAGGTCGCACCGCTGTCAGCGATTAGGGTGGCTAAAGTCGAGAAATTCAATGTGACACGGGAAAGGGTATGTTCTCAAAAAAAGTTTCCGCGATTAGGCTATGTATTTTGTTAAAACAGGTCAGCGTTTAGGGTACATATGTTGCACCTTTGTACGAGCATGATACTATAGGAAAGTATAGGAGTGCCCCCCGGGCGAGCACCTCTTGAGCGTCATGACAATGGGTCGCGGACTCTATTAGCACTTAACTACTTCTGCGATCCCAGCGCTTGGCGCTAAAAACCGCAACTTCACCTTGACATTACAAAAATATCCGGTACTCGAAGACGCAATATTCTGGTCAAAAACAAAAAACCCAGCAGTAAATCAATGGAGTCAAAGTAGCTTTGCTAGGGGGACTGGGGCAGTCTAAATATAGCCGATTGTATTTGATGTTTTGATAGATGAAATAAATAGGAACATAAGAGGCATGTGTCCTTCTTTTGTTATATTTAGATCAGATTGTTATATCTCCATGCTTTTACTTTAAGTTTGAAAATCTTCTGATTTCAAAAATTACACATTGAATGGAAAGTTCCTGCGAGTTGTCAAGAAAACCTAAATAACCAGCATAATTTTTGAGCCAATTTTTCGTAGCATGTGAAAAATAATAAAATGATTCAGCGATCTATGTTAAATCTTTCGATGAAATATCATTAACTGTTCTTACAACTTATTTTTTATAAACCAATTCAATTATTCAATTACATTACAAATATTGTACCCTACTTTACGCTAGAAGAAACTATTCTTTTTTACCCTACACCTACAGTGAATACGATAGACGACTGCACTAACGATGACGCAGCTGGAAACTCTTACCATTCGCCCAAATGCATCTCGCAATAATTCTNCATGCGCGAGTGGTAGACCACAAAATAGTTGTAGCACAGAATATTATGCTTGCTCCTTCGTCGCGCGCAATTATTTAGGGGCCTACCTAAAACCCAGATTTACAAAAGGGACATAGGGTAACAGAATGTAAATAACGAGGACCACGAGGACCTACTTTACTTAGCATTGTCAAGATATATAAGCCTTGCATTGCATTTCTTGAAGATTTTACCCTTTGAAATAGGCCAGTTCCGCAGAATTGTTTCTTATTTGTTTTGTAAGCCAATCAAGATTTGATTGTTGCCTTTGCTGTCCCTTTATCTTGGTTGCCACCTGTGACGTAACCACAACCACAAGGGTAGCAACGTCGATTCAGATAGAGGCTGTTTTGTTTGGGCCTACATTTGGTTTTATGGCGGGTGATTGAAAAAAGTTTCACTGCAGTTGAAGCAAGAAACATTTGCAATTATGGTAAAGAAACATTGCACCATATCACCAACAAAATGAACAGCGCTCGTAGCAGAGGTGCATCTGCTAATACAAGTAGAAGGACGACACCTTCAATTGGATTTTCAGGCCAAAACAGAGCAAGCAGTGGAGGCCACAGCAGCAGGGTAGGCCTTCAGAGTAGGCCATCAAGCAACTCAAAAGATGTCACAGCTGCAAACTCAAAACCTTCGTCAAAGCTGAACGCAAAGACCATAAATCCTGTATGTTGCTTTATTAGGTTCTAAGATGATCGAAGTTTTGATTGTTTCACAGCAGTCAATCATCAGCAAAAAGCTTAGTAATTAGGTATTGTCTCGTGTAATATTAATATGTAATGTCTATTTTGTATGTCCTGTATTTGTTTTGTCACTGTTTTTGTACTTGTTTTGCAACAAATTTAGCTGAGGAAATGCTATGATTAAGTTATGTTTTAATTAAAGGTATTCCAGATATTTGAAAAATCCATGTATTTGCAAGTTACACTACAGTGAAGAATTCCCAGACTGCTAATTTGGGAAAGTTCATGCAGAAGATCGCATGAACTTGCAAAACTGTTTAGTAAATGGTTAAGTGTTTGTTTGGTAAATTTCAAGTCTTATAAAAAAATACACAGATGAGATTCCTTGAAGTAGTGTTTGCAGGCTTTAAGATTTAAAGTGCGCACGGAATTTCTTCTGCGCGAGAGACAACATTAGCAGTCTGGAAAAATTCAAGCTTTTCCTTTCAAACTTAAGCTAAAGTGCAATCTTATTTTAAATAGGAAGTGACTATGTTTGTGTTAAAAACATAGAATATGAAGGAAGCATCAACAGATAATAGGGTTTTGGCTTCATCGTTTTATTCTTAAAATGACTCTCGAACATTTGTTTCCATAAAAACAGCTGTTTATGAGCAGTAAATGTAGCCACAGACTTTTGAATAATGCTTTAAATAAGTTTATCCGAGAAGTCAATATAAGAAACACAAGATATGTGCTTATGAACACCTTAGATGTTAATGAAACTTTTGAAAATGCCATGCCCTGCAGAGTGTCTATGCCAATCAGAGCAAGACATAAAACAATGTGTATTTAAACAATTGAAATGTTTTGAAGGGATAGTATATAAATTTCTTGAAATATTAAAACATAAAGATAAGGGAGAAGGCATATTGAAACTATCATTTTAGAAACTGTAATTATATTCTATTCTTGCAGTTTGATGATAAGACACCCAAATCAGTATTTGAGACAGCTTATGCAAATGGAGCAGTTCCATGCAGGTATCTTGATTCATAGATTGTTGAGAATATTTTTCAGATTTTAGATGCAAATAAATTACAGTATTTATGTAACAGAATAGGTTTATGCTCATAGTTTATGCTCATTCAATCCAATGCCAAAATTAACAAGCCAATTTTAAGCCAAAATTTACAAGAATAGTTCTCGATAAAAAATTCCCATAACCAATTGCAGGTTACAACATGGCTCTGTGAAGCATAAATTACAATGGACAACCCCTCCAGAAAATCTGAATTATGATCCGATACTGGTGACCCTTGCTGAGGTAAGCATTGCAAGATTCGGATAGTCATTTCTGGTTTTCATTAGCTTATATGGCTTATACAGTACAATATAATAAAATCTTCAATTATTTCAATATTTCATGAACGGAATTTCCCAATGTTTATCAAAGCTAATTTTTAACAAAACGGAATTTCCCAATGTTTAGCAAAGCTAAAGCACCTTCCACTGAATCTAACAAAAGTCAATTCCATGATCAATTGCTTGTGACCAGTCAATTGTTGTTTTTCTGTAGCTGTAGAAATTGGCAGACTTCTTTTGAGCCAACCTGTCTGTTCTTAGTCAGAGAACTACAGTAAAGTCCTGCCATTAAGAAATCACTTTACAAGAAACTTAGGCCCTGTATTTTCGCTGTATAGAGCAATAGACAATAACGCTGAAGATGGTGGCCGCGCAAGCATGCTGGTAAAAAGCTCCCTGACGACCACCTAATGACATAAAAATGTTGGTCTGCCATTTCGACTAGCTAGCTGTGGTATAGGAAAGTTTTGTAATTCGAACATGAATCTTAATTAAAACTTCAATTTGAATCAAAATTTTACCTTTTCTGCTTTGGAAAGGTTTCCTTTCGAACCATGTTGCCTTCGAATTCAGGGTCGACTTGAATTCAAGCTAGCTAGTCGAAATGGCAGACCAAAATGTTCATGTTGTTAGGTGGTCGTCAGGGAGCTTTTTACCAGCATGCTTTGCAGCAAAACATGGTTTGGAGCCAAGCTGCCATCTTTAACGTTATTGTCTATTACTGTAAAGCTAACAAAAACAAAAGAGGACTCATCAGGAGTTAGAAAATCACAAGAATTTGACAATACATACCTAAAAGTAGCCTAATGATCTAAAAATAGCCTTTTTGCACAACTGTGTTGGAAGCAAAATTTATTTGTCTTTTTTTGTTTGGAAAATGACCGACATTGCTGAAAACTGAAGATGAACATTTCTTCCTTAATTTGTTCTTTCGATTTTTGGTAGGGTTTGCGAGAAACACGACACCCATACACGTTTGTAGCATGTGAAGGTTTTAAAGAGATGTTGATGATTGAAGAAGCTGAAGAACGAACTGTGCCATTATTGCCCAAATTGATACCACCTATTCGACTTGCTTTGGTAAGTTGTTCTTTAATATAAAATGTTTTTAGGGAGACCATCAATAATTTCTTTCATGCGCACTGGAGGCCAGAAATCTAGAGAAACTACTTTAAATTCTGTTTCTGTCCGGTGACTTAAACCTTGCCAATTTTGTGCCAATTTGATGTTGTCAAGTGAGAGGACTATTTCTATTTATCCCGAAAAGTACTCCAGGTCTCACGAATTTTATGACATACTTTCATTTCTCATCTTGCCTTTCTGAAATCAAACCGCGTTGAAAAACCTTTTGCTTCATCAGTTAGTGTTTTTTGGTTGTTTGTTTGTTTGTCATCTTATTTTACTTCAATATTCTTCTAGCTTCTACAAGAAACTAATCTAAATCGAATATTTAATACTTCTAACAATCTATCACGATACATACATATTTCGGTTGCTAGCTACAAACATTACAGCTGCAGGTTGGCCCATCCCAGTGGAAGGGCATATTAAATGTTTGTCAATTTGAATAACAACTAACCTCTGAAAAAGCGGCTCCAGAATAAGCTCAATTTTCAAAGTTAAGTAATTGCCATGCCACCTTTTGCCGATATATACAATTAAGTTTCAGGCCCCCAGCCCTTAAAGCCTGATATTTGCTTCAAAAATCTACGCAGTTTTTAAGTTACTCTAGTTTTATTGGTTTTTTCTACGTTTGCGTTAATCTATGTTGGGTGCATTTCTAGCAAGTTATTTCCAATGAGAAGGTAATTTGAAATTTGCTGAGGTGTAGTTTAGTTAAAGCTATATACTGCAAGTTTAATTACGTGCAACACAGTTACGAATATTTTATATGAGAAACTAAGATCCGGGGCTTGTAGCAAGTTTCGTAAATTTTGATACATTTCTGCTACCAAAATTTTCTTTTGAGTTTCTTAAATTTTGAATGCATTGAAGGCAGAATTAATTTATATTTGTTGAAAGGGCTTCCAAAATACGATATAAGATCTCAAAACAAGTATTAATGGAATTCGCACTCACAACAATATCAAAACATTTGTCAATACTGTACATAGTGTCAAAATATTCGAGTGACCTGGTAAATCAAAGCTGCAAGCTGCAAAATTTCTTTTTTTTAATCTCAGGTAGCAAGGTTTCTAAGCTTTGATAGATTAATCCGATAGAATTTGATAGAATAATAGATGAGTTTTATTAATCCAACAGCTTCTTATAAGCGGTTTCTTATAAACAAATACGTGTATTTTACTACACTTTCGTTCAGGCGTGTCGAGTAGAAATAGCTTTATACCCTACGACTTACGTACCAATATAGAGACATTGGATAATTTTATTCAGCTGTGTACATATTTTTTATCAAGCGAATGAATCATAGGTATTTTCTGTAGGCGTCAACAAATATGGAAGTATTCTACAAAGCGTTGCAAGCTTTAATCCAACTCAGTGATGTTAGCGGACCAGCTCTTAATCCGCATCTCAAGTTTGTGCTACCTCAGGTTAGTATCTTCCAAAAGATTTGTTGTTTTCATTTTGAAAATAAAAGATATCAATTGTTATATTCCCTAAATTCATATTAAGGAACAAGAGAAGAACAGCTATATACACTTTATTACATCAATAAGCAGATATTTATTTTGAGTGAACGAAAAAAGAGGAAATATTGAAGTTTCGATGCCACATAGCTTCAAATGTTGATGATTTTTTATACATAATAAAGCAATAAACTGAATAGGTCCCGCGAAGGCATACCCAAGGTTTACCCAAAAGCTCGTGAACTTGAGAATTTAAAAACATCGTCGACTACATCTTCAAATTAGCGCTTTAGTTATACTTCAAGTTAGAGTTTTATTTCGATGCTAGATGTCACTCGAGCAAAGTGTATCCAGCGACATTTTTATAGTTCAAATTCTCAAGTAGAAATGTTCTTCCGAACGTTTGCAATACTTCTTGGGAAACCATGTCTTTTTCATGTTATTTTAGAGAACAATTATAACTTTCTGAAGGTCAGTTTTATCGACCAGGATATAGCAATATAGATATAGGACGGGGAAGAATTAACTAAATCAGTGAGGAAGATTTGGGGAGATTACTTACGTCTGTTCTAGCTCTTGCGAAAAATGCTGCATATGTTTAGGGCCTGTTTACATGAGGTGGGCCAGCCCACCTGAGTGGGCTGGCCCACTCAAGTGAGATGGTTTTCACGAGTGTTTACATGAGAAGAGTTCCATCCCACTCAGGTGGGCTGGCCTCTTTTTCGCGTTTGAAAACGAGATCTTTTAAAATTTTGGCGCCACAAAACTTGCAATCAAACTTGTTTGTAGTGCAGAAGAGAAAAGGATATAAAATATGAAAACTGATACTGTCCGCCATTGTCGATTCTGTGATGGAAAACTGGTTTGGTTGTTTGCGCATGCGTATATCCGTCATTTCCAGCCCACCTGGGTGAGCCAGCCCACCTGATCGCGTTTACATGATCAATTCTCATCCCACCTGACGCGGATTCCACCAGCCTTTCTCACGGATCTCACCTTGGTGGGCTGGCCCACCCTCCATGTAAACGTAACTGCAGATCAACAAAGGACTGTATTGAATACGCAGATCTCACTCAGGTCTCACTTAGGTGGGCTGGCCCACATCATGTAAACAGGCCCTTAGACAGTTCTGATGTGCATTTTATTAAGTAATTCCACAGGGGTCCAGGCGTATCCACTAGCGAGTTCCCTATTTTTCGTTTTTTTGCTTCCCTGTGATCCGGATTATGAAAACAACACCTGTGTAATTCGAGATCGGGTTACGTCATCGTTGCGGTCGAGCTGTTGTTGTTTCTTATCTCTTACTGTAACAGCTCGACCGCAACGATGACGTAACCCGATCTCGAATTACACAGGTGTTGTTTTCATAATCCGGATCACAGGGAAGCAAAGAAACGAAAACTAGGGAACTCGCTAGTGGATACGCCTGGACCCCCTGTGGTAATTCTCGATTTTTAAAGTAGATCTTGGAGTATTGTAATTTTCAAATATTTGTCTTGATATAATCTCATATAAGTTTTAAAAATTCCCCAGTTTTCTGCTCTTAAAGAGTGACAGGGCTCTCGTCCTACTGAGCTTAATTGTGATTATCGAGAAACCTATTGATTATTTTCCTACGCAGGTCTCAAAAAGGATACTCGATAGAAATCACAAGGACAAAGTTGTATCTGCATTACAGCGTCTTGAATATAATGGCGGGCGGGTAAGTGAATTTCTTTAAATGTTCCAAGAAGCCCAACAAATAAGAGTCGATCGTTTATCTAGGTATCTTTGACGGCCTCTCCCTATCCTGGCTTTCAACCCCAGCAATTAACAATTCATGTTTCTAAAAATTCATATACGTAATTGAAATAACTGCCGGGTGCACCAAAAAAAATATCCACCTTTGACTGGCCACGATAAATCGTACACTAGACCGATTTGAAGATTTGTGACTTAATCTTTAGATAAAATCCAGAATTTGATTCCAGGATTTTTGTAAATTGTTTAGTCTTATGTTTCTTGAGCTACAAGCGAGTTTCTTAAAAACTTCGTTATTGAAAACACTGAAAACCATAAAAAAACACCGATTAAATTTTCTAAAGGCTCAACATGAATGGACAAAGAGAAAACTTTTTCATGGTGATTTTGGGATTTAGAAATCGATTAGTTATACTTTGCTGCACGAGCGTTAGTTTAACGTTGGGAGAAATGTAACATTACTTTTGATGATACAAAGAAATGATGTTTTTCTTCTTGAATGTTTTTGTTTTTCTTCTTGAAAGAAAGAAGAACGCAAAATATGCCCTGAAAACTAGACAGCCAACTCACTCGTTTTGCATGCAACAAGGGGCTATTAAGAGAAGAAATGAATAAACATCCAAAGAAGAAGGATGAATCAGATCAATAAAATTGGGCAGCAGATGTTAGAGATATCCTTCTTCTTTCGATATATGCTCATGTCTTTCTTAATAGCCCCTGTCGCGTGCACAACAAGTGAGTTGGCTGCCAATGTTTCAAGGTCATCTTTTTTTGCATTTGTGGCTTGACTAATCGGCCGTTTAAGTCTCTTTGTCTGGAATCGCTAATCATGCCACACTACCGGGGTGAGTCAGAAAATAGCACACCGTTTGAAAGGCTACTGTTATAAGCGGGGATGGCTCAACGGTAGCGCGCTTGACCACCAACCTGAGGGTTGGTGGTTCGAGTCCCCNTATAAAAACGCGATAGTAGCGTGAGCGATAACCTTAAGAAATGTTTGTGACTAAATGACAATTGTCTCTGAAGGGGACTATCAAATTTAAAGGCTCTCATTCAACCAGCAGCCTTTGCGCGTACATTTCTATTGAGGCAGTCATCTTCGTAGACCACACAAATCTTCATTTTGATAAACCAGGGCACGCAAAGGACCATGGTTGGATAAGAGCCTTTAAGTGGAATATTTCCTTAATGTAACATGAAAAGGCACTAACAATAATTGAATTGTGTTGGGGACAATACAAATACACAGCTAGAGTAAAAATTTATGAAGGGAGTCAACATTTTCCTGCAGCTTTAAAAAATAAAAAGGTGGACCAGTGCAGGCGTCACATCGAGAGTCTGGTTCGAAGTAGTTTATATCGTTATGTTACATGTCGAATCCAAAAGAATTTGCGCATTTCTCTGTTCGACGTTCATGGATCACATACCGATTTCCATGAATCATTTGGCGGGGATGGCTCAACGGTAGCGCGCTTGACTACCAACCTGAGGGTTGGTTGTTCGAGTCCCCGCCCTGTCGAACCTGTTACGCAGAGTGAGGAGAGTCGCCAACTCTCTGTAATTCGAGGCTAAAGGAAGCGCGAGGTGTGGTCACATCGAGAGGAAGGACCAGGACATTGCTCGATAAGTTTAGCTTCTCAGTGTCCTAAAAACTACCTTCGGATGCTAGGTAGCAACATAGAAAGAAAAAAAAAAAAGGCTACTGTTTCCTTGATGTCAAAGCACTATATATTGGCAAATGGCTTGTTTAATAGACGACATATTTAATTGCATTCAAACAATTTAATTGGCTTAAATCGGCTATTCCATTCTTTCAGATGCTGTTGTTACAGAATATTTGCTTGTTGGTTTCTTGCTGTCTTCTATATTCAGGTCATCACTATTTCAAAACTTCGTCTATGATTTATCTTATAGGAAAGTCTAACAATCATCAAAGCAAGAATCCCGACATACAGTTCAATTGGATGACAAAATGCATGGTTGTAATTAACCCTTAACATTCATTGGCAATTCAAAGCACACTGGTATAGAATATTGTTGCTATTTGAGAAGCTGCCTTTGTGAAAGTGCAACTCGATTTCTCAAGCACTGAAATTTCGAAATCCCCGATTTTCGAACTTTCTTCTGCCACCAAGTTTGACTATCCAGTTGATCTTAAAAATGTTTTGCGCATTTGTGTCAATAACCAAATTAATTTCAAACTTTATAACTGTTTTATTTCTAGGGTAGAGGAGTAGCAATTTTATTTTATTCACAAATAGCCGAAAATAACTCTAAAGTTATATATTTAAACTGCTAGACGAAAGAACAAACAGTAACACAGTAAAACATTGAGGTACAAATACTACATAAAACAGATTGATAAGAGATATATCGTCAACATTGGTGAGCAAGGTTTTGATTTACATTGTCAAAGCTGGCATACAAGCTCGATTCGATAAATTTATAAGTTTGAGTCCTTAATTCTTAGCTGTTTCGCATCAATTATATGAACTTGCCTTGTAGATTTTCTGCTTTATTATAGCTTTTTCTGTTTATATGAGAAGTGTCAAGACTGAATATTTCTCCTTGCCGAAACGGATTAAAAATCTCGGCAAGGTGAATTGCGATGCGAGAAAATTCCCTTTGTAAAAGTAGGGGAAAAGATACTGCATTTATCTGTGTTTCTATGGGTAAAGCTGTGGGCAGGAACACCGCAACACGACAAAAAACAATCTGCGAATACAGTATAATTTCTAATGATAATACGGATGCCTAATATTTCGTCTTGCCATGCAGGACTTCTTCGAGTTGAGATATTTCTATGGGTAGCTGAGATATTGCCAAGATATCTCGAATGGCCGATACATCCCTAGACTCATTACACAAGTCCCTGACTTTCGCTTGTTGTTGTTGTTGTCATCGCTTTAGTTCCGTTGTAACGACGAATCAGTTTGGTAAGCGGAGACACGAGACTTGTAATGAGTCTAGTATATCCCTATAAACAAGTCCTGATTGCCCCTTGGCGCAAGCGAAAAGGTACATTTCCTCATACCAAAAATTTAAAATTTAAATCGACGATAGATTAATTCTTCAATAAATATTTTTTAAACATTAGGCCCTTTTTTCCTCACTTGCATGATATGCTACTTTCGTTCCCTTGTGGAAGCAACTATTTTGATACCCGTCTGAATATATGTTACTTCTGTTATTAATGTAAATTATGTTTTGTGTGTGAATTCTTAATCTGTATTCAGTTGTTTGATCTTGGGTGAAAACCTTATAGCCTATTTGATATAGCAGCGGCGTTCTTATTTGATACATTGTGAATATTCTAGTCGTCCAAAGTTTTAAAAGGTTTCAATAGCAACGCATTATTATTAAACTAACTCAAATATTGCTTATTACTCAAATAATGCGTTGCTATTGAAACTTTTCAAATCTTTGGACGACCTGTGCTTGACTCCTTCATAACATTTAGGCCTACTGTTTTAGTCTTGACGATGGTCTTTGCGTTTCGGAACTCATAACTCCAAGATTGTTCAACCTTCAGTGAAAATCAAACTATTGACATCTAAGTTAGCCTTTGTGAACTGTGACAGTCGATATCACGAATTCCTATCTCTTTTCAATATGGCGCTACGTTCAACCAAACGTGAGTACTTTTTTTTGGGACACCCGGTATATACTTGAGTAATGTCTAAATATTGGAAAGGCTTCAAGAAGCTTCGCTTTGACATGGTCACGAGGGCACAGGAAGTAAACATGAAGATTGTTAGGGAACTCGTAAGGAACTCGTAAGTAACTCTGAGTACTCAAAATTTCCTAATTTTAAGAAACTTTCAGTACTGGCTCAAATTCTTAGTTTCTTATAAAAATACGAGTAGCCCAAAATAATGGTTTAACCGCTGTTGACCAAAATTTTTCATCCAATTAATCTTTTTCTATAAAGTGGTTTTTGGTTCATTGGAACTTGGGAGTAATAAGAACGTTATGATTTGACATAACACTCATTTTTTTATAAGAAACTAAGGTCCTGGGTTGGTAGGCAGTTTCTTAACTTTTAGGGCCATTTTGCTACCAACAGTTTCTTATGTGTTTCTTATTTTGTTGTTAATGCCGTAAGTATAGAGCCAATATATTTTTGTTAGAAGGGCTTCCAAATTACTTAGTAACATCTCAAAACATGTTATGACATACAGTAATTCGCACTCGAAACAATGCCAAAGCATCCACTAGTATTGTACAGTGTCAAAACATTTTTGAATGACCTGGGAAAATTAAAGCTACAAATTACAAAAGTTTCTTACCTTCTTTTAATTCAGGTAGGGTAGTTTCTTAAGTGTTGAAAAATTGAGCCTGTTGTTTCTTATAAGCTGTTTCTTATAAAAAAAATGAGTGTACTGTATTTGAACCATTTTTGACTCTAGCCCAGTAGATATTGACATAGAGCATGGAGACAGGTTGATTTTGAGTAATTCAGCTTTTGCTTCCACTAGTCATCACTCGTCGTATACTCGCTTTTAACAAACATACCCTTTAAGTTTTTACTGCCAAAGCAAGTCAGGAAGGAAACTGACAAGAACATTTTCAACAGATGTCTCCATTTACAATTGAGGATCAAAAAATGACATTTTCTTTTAACAAAGCATAAAATTGTTCAAGATATTGCAAAAAATGCAGTTCTTGGGCGCATTAACATACCAAGAATTTTCAAGAATTCTTCACATTCTTACAAGAATTATTGAGTCATATGAAAGACTGTAATTTTTTTACAAAAGAATGCTTAAGAAATGAAACATTTTCTCAAGAATTCTTACAAATCCTTAGGCAGGAAAACCATGTTGCCTGTACTGTAGTTCAAGTACTGCAGTTTGTACAGTATGTCTACTCTGCTACTCTGGAGCCCCAATTAATGTAATGGGAAAACAGTTTGGTTAGCTGCAGTAAAACTACAGGCAAAGAACTTAAATGCCGTGAAGAAAACAAGAAAAGAAAAGATCTATTTTGGAGACTTTTTCTTCAAAATTATTAGCAATTTTTCTAAAGTTTATTTACAAAAGCAAATTTTCAGTAATTAGTTGTCTGTATATGAGTTCTTTTCCCACTTCAATTCAAACTGTGCCATTTTTAAATCTCTCACTTCTTTCAATTGGTACAATTGCTAGATCTGCAATAAAAAACAAATTCAGTAAAAAAGTAAACAAGAAAATCAAGATGTGTCTCTGAATTCAAATTATTTTTTAATCTTTTCTTAATCTTAAAATTTAATCAAATCTTTTAAACATGAGCAAGGAGTTGGCACTGCAGCCTGTCTCACATCACTGTTCGTTATCCTATTCAATGCCCACCCGTTTAAAATGTATTCTTGCTTCCTCAGATTTTGGGTCACCAAGTAAATTCATTTTCATTCACCTGGGTTCTTTAGTTACTATTTCCTAGTTGAAACATTACCTGATACATTAAGAAAATTTAAGGGGATGAGGCAATTATTTCAAAAAGTCCTTGTTTTATTTTGCCTTAGAGACCAGTCTAAGTAGAATTTGATCAATGTTGATTGTTTTTGACTGGTTTAGGCTGTTTACAAACCTAATAATTATAAAAAAAATCACATGTAACTCAGGAAGCAGCACACAGAAAAATTGACAATATTTTTTTTATAAGAAACTGCTTATAAGAGACTCAACTCTCCAATCGCCAAAAAGTTAAGAAACTCAAGAAACTCAAGTACTGGGAAAATATAACTTATAAGAAACTATTTATTTTAATAAAGGAAATTCTTAGCATATTTAGTACTGAAAATCTGATAATTTTAAGAAACTTTCAGTACTGGCTAAAATTCTTAGTTTCTTATAAAAAAATACGTGGATTTTGACCACAGATTAAATGATCAATCTTCAAAATCAACCCATGTAAAATTTATTGTTGCCTTTCAAAAACGAACATTTTTTTCATTATTCAGTGCATTATTTCATTATTTAACATTTTTGTACATTTTTATATGAGGTCTGCAATTACTTCTGAGAAATATGTGTTGGCCTAAAGTCCTGATCTCTCCGAACATGACGTTATCTTTTACGATTTTCGCAGTAGCCTCTAATTCTAAACACACAATTCCACTTTGTCAGTACCCTAAAGATATGAAGAGATCAAAATCTATGATGAAAGATGAATGACTCACCATTTCTTTCCCCATTGCTTTACCATATTGATTGCAATCTCTGGGGAGATCTCAGGTCCAATCAATGGATTTACTTGGCATAGATATGTGCATAACCAGCTAATCAACGGTTAAGACAACAACAAAGAAACGTACAAATAACAACACTGCTATATAATTAAATAAAAAACAATGTTGTTGTGTGTGTTGTATGTTGCTTGCATCAATAAACAGTAATTTATTCTAAAATACGACAATGTACGAAGACTTGAAAATTGTAACAACATATCAAGTTGAACTCATTATCAGGTATCAACTAATGCTATATAATTAACCTACTGTAATTCTTTAAACTATTTGGGTAAGATGCCCCATCGCCTTTTTCTTCCTAAAAATCTGGATAGCTTTACAAATGTGAAAAGCTCTAAAGTACAGGCCTTGCAACTGCCTTGCACACATTAATATGACAAGAAGTCTCAAGATGATAAGATTTTTTTTAAAGAATTCTTACAAAACTAAAAATATTCTCAATAGAGAATTCCTAGGCAGGAAAACCATGTTAATGTGTGCAAGGCCTGTACTGTATATTCATATCATAATGGACTTTATAAAAGTTACGTTGGTCAGCAATTCATGAACCCAAGTCTCACACAGAAAGTGCGACAAGATTCTTGGTACCAGAAATGATTTGGTAATAAAGGATGATTCTAAAATATCTCATTATTATCTTGGAAAATCCTAACAAGCTAGAGATGGCATCAGGGAGATTTTAACAGTCACTATTCTCCTAGTTTGGAATAGACGCCCCCCCCCCAGCTTAATAGTTTTTAACAATCCACACACAGGGATGTCCTATCCCAAGACCCCCTATATTCCAACTACCCTGTTTATTCCAGACCTCCCATCCAGCTGGGCTTGAGAGTATCATGAGATTTTGTAACAAAAGGTTGTGTGAAAAATGTTCATTGAAGAAAGGATACAAAAGCCAGCAGGAAATTGCAGTTATTATCAGCATTGTTTGAATAACACTGCAAAGAAAGAAGAGAGGATATATAAGTCAATTGAAAATAAGGCTTAGAAATGGCAAAGTGGATAAAAAAGGTTGCCAACGAAAGTTTTCTAATTTATTTTCTAGATCATGCACATTAGGCATTGGCTTAGAGGCCTTCAACTTTTGATTTTCATATTTTTTAGCGGCATTGGGCCATATAGGGGAGGGGGTGTTACCCTAATAAGAAAATAAAAAAGTGTACGCCAGACTGGAAACTTTGCGTTTTGTTAAGTTATTTTTTGAGGGCTGCCAACTGCGCGGTTTGAGAGCAAACCATACATGATTTTTGGTGCGCCGTGGGACGTTGCGCATGCGCATCGCATTTCAAACTGACACAAACCGTCAGCTGCGCGGTAATGATCCTAACCGCGGAACGCTTTGCGCGCGCAAGTTATTGCGCGCGCACTACAAACTTTCCAGTCTGGATGTACGAAAATCTCGTAAAAATATTTTTAAAAAATCATGAGTAACGATAACGGTGTACCTATATTTTGGTACCACCGTTATTATTACGTGAGTAAGATTTTAAGCCAACAAATAAAAATTCGCAACTTTCTCGAGATCAACTAAATGTTTTATCTTAATTGGCCATTTGTTTCCTACTTAAATTGCACATAAATTTGATCCTTGTGCACACAGCAAGGTAAAATCTATGTTGTGTGCACCAATACTTGCGCTTAAACAGTGCAACAAAAAGTTTCCAAACTACTGGCAATTTTTGTTGCATTGAAAATATAATATGTGCACTAAAAGCTCCTCCTACTCATCTCAGATATATTTTCAAAATTTTAGGCCCTCATTCATATCAATCATTGGACATTGGATGTTTTTTACGACCCGACTTTTCAGTTGTTTTTCGTATACTCACCTTTTATTTGGGCCCCTAACAAAGCAAGGAGCAACTGCCCCAACAGCCAGCCATAACAGAGTCATAACGACAACGGGAATGACTGCGCTTCCAGCCATATTTTCTTCCTAAACAAACTGCGATTCTTTCCTCCCTTCTTTCTCGATCTTGCAAAGGTCACAGGATTCCACAAATGGGGGTCTGGGGATGAATTCTTCAACAACAACAACAATTTGACAGTAGCAGCAACAGTGAGCAGCAACAATCACAATAATATAAGAAGAAAATCAAAATGGCTGCGGAAGCAAGAAGTTGGTTTCTGGCAACTTCGTTTTTGAACAGTCACAAAATCGGATGATAGAGAAAAGGAGGTGAGAAAACACAAAACAGGCTGCAAAAACCTTTGAAATAATTGTTTTTACTAACGTGAAGTCACTTTTAACGAGTTAGTTAGGCTAAAATCCAGTCTGCAAAGCATGGCAGTTCTCGACAAGATCTTGTGTGTGCAAGGGCAAACAAAAATGTGTGCATGTGTGCAAGTAGCAGAAATGGTTTGAAATGTGTGCACTTTCTCAGTTTTCATCAAATTCCTTCAATGCCTGTGTGTGCAGCCTTCTATTTTGGTGTGCATTTGGTCGAATATCTGAAAAGATCTTGCGTGTGCACATGCCACGCTCTGCAGACTGGGCTAAAATAATATTAGAAAAAGAATAGAGTCTTCTGTAAATCTTTTTATATATATAGACAAGAATTCTTAAGAAACTAAAAATATTCTCAAGAATTCTTAAGAATCCTTGAGAATTCTAAGGGGTCATCAACAAACAATTTTCGTCACAGTTAACGGAATTAGGCGACCATCTCAAAAATGTTTGGTTAGTGTCGTCCGACCGACCGTCTTCAAAAAATGAAAAAAATCAGAAATTTGGATCGGGCGTCTAAATTTTACATAGGAAAACAACAACAAAGATTTTTAGATCTGTGTTTTTGTATTCAATAATACAATGTCCGAACTTAAAAATTTGGGAAAAATTGAAATTTGATCATATTGCCGACCGACCGACCGATATTTTGCAATCAAAATGACACTAACCAAACATTTTTGAGACAGTCGCCTTATTGGGCCGTTAACGGCTCAACCCCCCTCCGGCCTCCCCCTCTTAACGGACCAATAGATTTATCACCAGATTTTCTTGTGTCATGGGCCTACCTACCACCACCTCTCGTTAGGTAGGCCTATTATTTGTCTTGGGTTGGGGCCTAAGCCTATATGGCGATTTCATCGTCCAGATCGCGACGTTAAAATTAATTAGTGCGCTGTCGAAAAATTAACCATTACAAGTTATTCTTTAAGAATTGATAATGAAATATTACTTCTTTCAATTTTTGTCACAAAACTACAATTTTTAACGGATTTGAGCTGGACCCCCTCCCCCCTAACGGCCCAATTCCGTTAACCGTGACAAAAATTGTTTGTTGATGACCCCTAAGGCTGGAAAACCATGTTAATGTGTGCACAACGTGCGTAAGACCTAACTGTATGGATATTGGGTATATATATGCATATGAATATACAGTAGTTAGGGGTCATCGACAAAAGTTATTCGTCCCCGTTAACAGATTTTGTCCGTTAAGATCCAAACCCCCTCCCCCCTTCTCAACAGACAAACTTTGTGTCTTTTCAGGATTTTCGTCCCCAAAATGACAACCTTAACGGATTCAGGTGAGACCCCCCCTCCCCCTAACGGACAAAATCCGTTAATGGGGACAAAAATCTTTTGTCGATGACCCCTTCCTTACTCATCTTCTAGTTCATCTGGTCCCTGATGAAGATTTTATTGAAATGTTTACCAAATTTTGAATTATCATCACTTCACACCTTGGTTAAATGTTTATAAATGTTAANTTCAACGTAATTGAAGACTCTAAATGCAAAAAGGATGTAAATACTGCCGTTTTTCTCTGCATGTTCTAGGTTTTGTAGGTCATGAGTTTTTAAAAAATCACTAAGAGATTTTCGTACGATTTTTTATTTTCTTAACGGCCTAAGGTAAAACCCCCTCCCCCCTTAACGGCCCAATGCCGTTAAAAAATATGAAAATCGAAAGTCGAAGGCCCCTTACTGGCAATTTTTGTTGCATTGAAAATATAATATGTGCACTAAAAGCTCCTCCTGAATTTTTCAATAGAGAGTTTACCGTGACGGTGGAAATCGGTCTTCGCCTACTCATCTCAGATATATTTTCAAAATTTTAGGCCCTCATTCATATCAATCATTGGACATTGGATGTTTTTTACGACCCGACTTTTCAGTTGCTTTTTCATATACTCACCTTTTATTTGGGCCCCTAACAAAGCAAGGAGCAACTGCCCCAACAGCCAGCCATAACAGAGTCATGACGACAACGGGAATGACTGCGCTTCCAGCCATATTTTCTTCCTAAACAAACTGCGATTTCTTTCCTCCCTTCTTTCTCGATCTTGCAAAGGTCACAGGATTCCACAAATGGGGTCTGGGGATGAATTCTTCAACAACAACAACAATTTGACAGTAGCAGCAATAATCACAATAATATAAGAAGAAAATCAAAATGGCTGCGGAAGCAAGAAGTTGGTTTCTGGCAACTTCGTTTTTGAACAGTCACAAAATCGGATGATAGAGAAAAGGAGGTGAGAAAACACACAACAGGCTGCAAAAACCTTTCAAATAATTGTTTTTACTAAAGCGAAGTGAAACTTTTAACGAACAGGGGAGGGGAGCTTTTTAGTGTTAGCTAAGTAAAATTATAGAATAATTTAATAGAGGTCTTCTGTAAATCTTTTTAGACAAGAATTCTTAAGAAACTAAAAATATTCTCAAGAATTCTCAAGAATCCTTGAGAATTCTAAGGCTAGAAAACCATGTTAATGTGTGCGTAAGACCTAACTGTATCATCTCGCTCTCTACGACGGAAATATTTTATCACTAGCTAGGCCCGCGATTGATCGCTCCCAAACATCATCTTGGGCGTGTGCCTGCGCGCTCACGCTCGCACGCTATCGCGCGCCCCCCACTGAAAGCCCTGATCCCCCCTAACGGACAAAATCCGTTAACGGGGACGAAAATCTTAATTGTCGATGACCCCTTACTCATCTTCTAGTTCATCTAGTCCCTGATGAAGATTTTATTGAATTGTTTACCAAGTTTTGAATTATCATCACTTCAGACCTTCGTTGAATGTTTATAAATGTTAAGCATTATGTGGTTGACTTAGGGGTCATCGACAAACAATTTTTGTCACAGTTAACGGAATTGGGCCGTTAACGGCTCAACCCCCCCACCTCCATCCCTCTTAACGGACCACTAGATTTATCAAAAGATTTTCTTTTGTCTTGGGCCTACCACCACCTCTCGTTATAGGCCTACTATTTGTGTTGGGTTGGGGCCTAAGCCTATGGGCTTTCATCGTCCAGATCGCGACGTTAAAATTAAGTAGTGGACTGTTGAAAAATTAACCATTACAAATTATTCTTTGCAAATTGATAATGAAATATTACTTATTTCAATTTTCGTCACAAAACTACAATTTTTAACGGATTTGTGCTGGACCCCTCCCNAAACAACATTGAGGTTCAACGTCAACACTTGTGAACTCCTCCTGCACAAGAGGAAAACTTCCCTGTTTCTTGCCGTGTAGGAAGGAGCTGACATGCAGAGCCAG
This sequence comes from Aurelia aurita, assembly GCA_004194415.1. Taxonomy (NCBI): domain Eukaryota; kingdom Metazoa; phylum Cnidaria; class Scyphozoa; order Semaeostomeae; family Ulmaridae; genus Aurelia; species Aurelia aurita. Next base: position 891,516 of record REGM01000094.1, read on the forward strand.
GGGGCTGGGGGGGCAAAAGCCCCCCAACATTTGGAAAATTCACAAAAATCAGGCAGTGAAAGAATTTTCTAAAGCTGGGCAAAATATCCTTAGGGGTCATCAACAAACAATTTTCGTCACAGTTAACGGAATTGGGCCGTTAACGGCTCAACCCTCCCTCCCTCTTAACGGACCACTAGATTTATCAAAAGATTTTCTTTTGTCTTGGGCCTACCACCACCTCTCGTTATAGGTCTACTATTTGTGTTGAGTTGGGGCCTAAGCCTATGGGCAATGACCTAAAAGGTCTACTGATAAAGTCACGTGAAATGTCGTCTTGACGAATAGAATGCACCAGCCTCTTTTTGAGTCATCAGGTATACAATCTGATTCTGATCGTCCAGATTGCGACGTTAAAATTAAGTAGTGGACTGTTGAAAAATTAACCATTACAAGTTATTCTTTACAAATTGATAATGAAATATTACTTATTTCAATTTTCGTCACAAAACTACAATTTTTAACGGATTTGTGCTGGACCCCCTCCCCCCTAACGGCCCAATTCCGTTAACTGTGACAAAAATCGTTTGTCGATGACCCCTCCTTATCTCATCAAAAAAAGAAAATGCTACTTGCTGGTAACAGGAAATACTAAAACGCAAAATCCCCCAGCAAAAGTTGTTTTCGTCCCTGTTTTATGTTCACACTTTTCGCTCAGATTGTAAATTTAGCAAAAATTATGCATTCAAAAAATAGTTCAGGTAATTAGTACCAAACAATTTTGAAGTCTCATCCATCAACGCACTTACGATTTGGAAATGAAATCTTCTGTGTACACAAAATTAGCCGCTTGGCACTTTGGCAGGCTGTATTAACTTCCAATAATCCTACTTCATTCCATTGCTTAGAATAATGGCTAACTCATGCTTGGTAATATTTTGTGGCCTGCCTGCAGTTGGAAAATCCACATTTGCATCAAAATTAGCGGAAACCATCAAGTCAGACAAAAAGGAATCTTGGCTTGGAAGATTTTCAAGATTCTGGCACCATGATGTTCAATTTGATGAATGGAGATCAAATATTCACACAATTGGTGTATGTTTTGATGAAATAATTCCTGAATGCCTGTATAATGATGATAACATCAAAGGCATAAAGCTTGGTATGACAGAAGAAGTGACAGAGGAAGAAGGAGATCACTCTCAAAAGACACACCCCAGCCAAAAAGATTATGCTAAAGAATGGAAGAAATATAGAAAATCTATCAGCCAGTTAGTTGAACATTTTATAAGCACCCATAGTGAATGCAAAGATACAGTCATAGAGGATGACGGGCTAATAGCAAATGAGCAGCTGGATTATATATATTCTAAAGTGAATAGAAAACATGTTTGCAGTTGCTGGGACGATGTGATCCAAAATAGAAGGTCAGCAACTTTAAATGATTAATACTGTTGCTCTTTTAAAACAAGTGCACCTAGGGCATTGATTTCTGTGTTACAACAAAGCTTTGTTTGATTGAGATTTGATTAACAGTGTCATCGATGGAATCAAACACTATTAAACCAGTATGGATAGTTTCAATTGAACCTTAGCAGTTTCCTAGAGGTGAAATTTTGGTGTATCATGACCATCGTTGACGATTTAATTGAGCCAATGTCTTAGTAGGTACAATAACCGAAGCTGACAATTGATCAATGAGAAAATGTGCCCATAGGTTCCAAATCTTTGAAAAGGTTGGTGTAAAATTCTATAACCTATTTATTTGAACTGAATGGCTTGTTGAAAGCAGCTTTACCTGCACTGCTGTAGCTTTACCTATAAGATCCTACAGGATCTTGTACAGGACCTCTTATAGGATCCTTTAAGATCCTGTGAAAGGATCCTGACAAGATCCTGATAGGATCCTGGAGGATTTTTCATCGGGGACTTTTCTATAATGCCACCATTGGAATTTTCTGAAATCTTGAAAAGTTTTCGAAATTATACCTAGCATATTTTATATTTCAACTCATTTGAATATTACATCTTCAGTGTATTGATTCAGGTAATTAATACTGCATCTTATTCAACTATTAATTGCAATTTCAGGTGTTATTGTAGCAAGAAGCATATCATTGTAATTGATGACAATATGTTTTATTCAAGCATGAGATATGAATATTACCAAATAGCCAGAAAATGTGAGTACATTGTAGACCAGCTTTTCTGCTGTAACATCAAATAATAAAGGGCTTGATAGGGCTGAACGCAATGAGAGTGAAACTAATATGTCTACTGGATGCGCCAAAAACATCTATTTACTTTTGACAGATCACGATAAATCGTACACAAGCCCGATTTTGATGATTGATGGTTTAATCTTTAGTCCAAATAAAATAATACTCGGCAAACTTTTGTTGATTTTTTGGCGGCCTACTTCCCTATTAATAAGCGATTTCTTGAAAATCGTTGGCTTCGAAACAGCCTAAATCGACCGAAAAGCATTGATCAAATTTTGTAAAGAGGGAACTTGAAAGGACGAAGACGAAACAATTACTTTTGATCATTAATTAATATTGTTAAAAGCGAATGTTTTTGAATTGATGAAAGCAACACTAAAAGATTTTGCAAGGATCAAGCGACTGCTCGTGCAACTCATCATAACCAATCACACTTCTTAGTTCCCAAATTCGTTTCCAAGAGTTTCCCTATTGTCTTGTCTATCTCAGCCTTTAGAAAATTGATCGTTGTGTTTTATTTATTTGAGCTGTTTCCAGACTAAGAATTTCATGAAATCGCTTGTGACGTGAGCAGTAGGCGGCCGAAAAATCGAAGCAAAATTGCCGTGCATAATTTTGAAGTTTCTGCTGAACTTAAAGACCCTCTGCTAACCATGAGGCTTTGCGTGCTGCGCATGAGAAAACAGCACAACACCGGCCTAGCATCAGAGACTTTCACATAATCTGAAAGTCCATTTGCAGTGCATTCTGGGACAGCAACGGTGTGCAAAGCGGAAAGCCACATGGTTAGCAGAGGGTCTTTAAATCATGAATCTTCAAAATTGGCTTAGTGTACGGTTTTTCATGGCCTGTCAAAAGTGGATGGTTTTTTGCGCACTCAGTATTTAAATTTGTAATCATAAATAATTAAATTTGAGAAGGCTGAAATCACAAATGAAAGAATTGGAATTAGTTGTCCCAAAGTGACTTAAAAGACAAGAGAGACTCTTTCTGCGTATCCTATTTTCATAATCTGTTTGACACTGTGTAGCATACCTTATGTCAGTCATGACCTTCTTTCCATAGACAGATTCCATTGGGTTTCTTGAAGTTTATGTCACATGCAATATGGAAACTCTTCTAGAGCAAAATTCGAAAAGGAGACAGCCAATACCAGCAGACACAATACATCACATGGCCTCGATATTCGAGAAACCAAATTCAGGCAAATTTGAATGGGAATCAAACAACATTGAATTCAATTCAAAAGATGATGATTTATGTGACAAAATGTGAGTTGTGCCATGGGCGGTAGGAGACGCGTGGATTGCTTTTTGAAAAATATTGTGGTCATAGGTTGGGGTTATTAAGATTAAATTAGCCGCGATGTTTTGGAGCGGCTTCCTGTTATTTTGTAGCCACTTGTGGTTGACCCGGCAGACGCTAATCTGCCCATCGACTAAGATTAGAGTCGATGGGCAGATTAGCGTCTGCCGGGTCAACCGCAAGTGGCTACAAAATAACAGGAAGCCGCTCCAAAACATCGCGGCTAATTTAATCTTAATAACCCCAACCTATGACCACAATATTTTTCAAAAAGCAATCCACGCGTCTCCTACCGCCCATGGCACAACTCACATTTTGTCACATAAATCATCATCTTTTGAATTGAATTCAATGTTGTTTGATTCCCATTCAAATTTGCCTGAATTTGGTTTCTCGAATATCGAGGCCATGTGATGTATTGTGTCTGCTGGTATTGGCTGTCTCCTTTTCGAATTTTGCTCTAGAAGAGTTTCCATATTGCATGTGACATAAACTTCAAGAAACCCAATGGAATCTGTCTATGGAAAGAAGGTCATGACTGACATAAGGTATGCTACACAGTGTCAAACAGATTATGAAAATAGGATACGCAGAAAGAGTCTCTCTTGTCTTTTAAGTCACTTTGGGACAACTAATTCCAATTCTTTCATTTGTGATTTCAGCCTTCTCAAATTTAATTATTTATGATTACAAATTTAAATACTGAGTGCGCAAAAAACCATCCACTTTTGACAGGCCATGAAAAACCGTACACTAAGCCAATTTTGAAGATTCATGATTTAAAGACCCTCTGCTAACCATGTGGCTTTCCGCTTTGCACACCGTTGCTGTCCCAGAATGCACTGCAAATGGACTTTCAGATTATGTGAAAGTCTCTGATGCTAGGCCGGTGTTGTGCTGTTTTCTCATGCGCAGCACGCAAAGCCTCATGGTTAGCAGAGGGTCTTTAAGTTCAGCAGAAACTTCAAAATTATGCACGGCAATTTTGCTTCGATTTTTCGGCCGCCTACTGCTCACGTCACAAGCGATTTCATGAAATTCTTAGTCTGGAAACAGCTCAAATAAATAAAACACAACGATCAATTTTCTAAAGGCTGAGATAGACAAGACAATAGGGAAACTCTTGGAAACGAATTTGGGAACTAAGAAGTGTGATTGGTTATGATGAGTTGCACGAGCAGTCGCTTGATCCTTGCAAAATCTTTTAGTGTTGCTTTCATCAATTCAAAAACATTCGCTTTTAACAATATTAATTAATGATCAAAAGTAATTGTTTCGTCTTCGTCCTTTCAAGTTCCCTCTTTACAAAATTTGATCAATGCTTTTCGGTCGATTTAGGCTGTTTCGAAGCCAACGATTTTCAAGAANGTTTTTAGTATTTTTGCTAATTGAATTAAATAATTTTTATATATTCTACATTTATAACATAAGCGTTCGTTAAACCATGTCACTGAGGGCATATGGCTCGAAAGCTCTTCCAGAGTTCTTTTCATATGTCCTCTTCAGCAACATTGTTCTTAGATGCTTCGTCATGATAGATTATGTTGAAAGCTTATTTCCGTAGTATGAGTAGCATCATTTATAGTTTTTTGTATCGTAATGTTAGCTGAGAATATACATGAAATTGAAATTGAAATTGAACTTGTATGAAAAGAAAGTTTCCTCAAGAGGACAATCGCGTGATCTGAAGTGGGTGTAAACAAACGTTAGCTGAATTCGTCTATCTCTTTTCAAAGTTTGCATGGGGGCATTTTTTATTAATTGTTTGTTTATTTGTGACAGTTATATCAATTGCACAGAAAAATATTTTATTTACTACCGGGGCGAGTCAAAAATGAGATCATTTGCGTTAGATAGGCGATAAATTAAAAATCTATGATTTGATTGATTTGATTTGATTGACATACGTCCTTGTAGCTGAAAGAATAGATTAAACATGAATGCCCTGGCCGATGCTTTTTCTAATAAAACGTTTTCTTCAAAAAGCCCGTCACGAGAAATGCAAATTTCCCAAAGCCTTTGATCAAATAACAGCTGAAGATTAATTGAGTTGCTCAATTTAATTCACTATTTAGCTATCAAAATGTAAAAAATTGCTTTTCTCTTGAGTATTGCTTTCTGATGAAACTGAAAGCGTTAAAAGCTTCCTGATCAATGATAGACGTTGAAAAGAACGTTGCAGCATAAAGTTATCAATACAATATGCAAAATTGCTTTACAAACTGCAATGTAATGAATATCCCATTTTTTAATGTTTTTGGGCATGTCGAGGAATATGATTTTTGGTTTATTCTTGATTTCAGAGAAACATATCAGACCTAAAATTATAAGAAAAATCTCGAAAATTAAGTCGAAGCTTAACTGAGTTCACAGATTTAAAGGTTGCAAATTGGCTGCCTGCATTGTGTAGTATGGTTTTTCAAACAGTGGATATATTTTTTGACTCACCCAGTACCATTTTCCTATACGTTTCTATAGGGAACCATAACGAGGCTGAAAAGTCTCGAAAATGGTGTTGTCGGGCGTGAGTACTTTTTTGGTTGCTTTTATGAAATTGTAACTTTTTGTCCCCTTTTTTACCGTGTTGAATACTTTTAATTTTTGGCGACTTTCCTTTTTTCTTTTCTTTCAGGGTAGAAGTCTTCACTATGATACAAAATTGCTTTAAAAATCCCGTAGAACCAATTGTCGAAGAGAATCTAGCAGAGAAGGTACCGTTACACATGTTTTGTCTTGTATACCAGGTGCGTCACAAGAAGTACTCAATTTTGACCGGTCATGATAAATCGTACTCTAGGCCGACTTTAAAGGTCGATAATTTTATTTTTAATCAAATTCCCAAATTATACTCGGCAAATTTTGTGCGACTTTTTTCAACCATCTCACTCATCGCTATTTTCTTACGTAAGTTTATTGAACTGAAGTTGCTCAAAGTACAACTTACTGATTGAAACCCCAGATGAGCGGGCCCCAACCTTTTGGGGCGGTGATAATTCTCAATAACATGATTTGATAAACGCTGTAAATGGGTGCGAGTTAATTCTCGGGGTATTTTCGAAACAGTCTCAGGGCCGTGTTGAATAAATATGGTCTTTTAATTTAAAATGGAAAGTTTTCACAGAGTTGTTTACGTTATTGTGTGTGCCCCAACTAGAACTGGGAAGACGATCTGCTTTTTTCCTTATCAACGCTTTTTTGAGCAGAAAATTCGCTGCCTTAGTTTTTGAACAGTTTGCATGAGTCATTTATGAGCCGTGGTAGGTGGTTCTTTTTGTATTGCAAAACAAAGAGCTCTTGTCGTAAGTCTGCACGAGGGTCTCCAAAATTTCTATTCTTAGCCTTGCTTTTCTTGTGTAATCCTTGGATAACTTCTAATTATAGATAAATGTCCATATTTTCCGTCAACAGGAAGCAGCTCGCCAAATAAATCTACAGAATATATTACATCAAGCTGATCAAGTCATTAGAAAGGAAATTTCTTTACGCATGCAACATTTACGAGGTAAAATTTATTGTTTGCTTCTGCGGTCCATTGTAAGATGCTTGATTGACATGCTTCCCTTCTACTCTCGGTTATTCTCCAACTTATGGGTCCTTTCTTTGGCTGCCCCATATGATTTTGTATAATCGTCTCTGTGCCGAGCTTTGGCTTTTTAACGGTCATAATTTTACCGAAGTGTCGAAATTTTAAGTTTAATAGTCAACAATGACAAATCAAAATTATGGCTCCTCGTTAGTAGCTGTGTATAGATTGCTGCACACCCAGTGTGAAATTTCATTTCGTACCTTAGCTTTTTGATCTTTTTGGAACCTAAGTACCTTAATCTCTTTTCAAATGCCAACTCCAGTTAGGTAAATGCTTTTAGTATTGCACTCTGCTCGAAAAGCCAACGGTGCCCCATTGCCAAAGCCGAATAACAGTAATACCACCTCTTACTGTCATCACCCCCAAGAACTTTCAGATTTTTTCTGAGGAAGGAATCACAGGTAACTGATTGGATAAGTGGTGGTCTTCCCGAGGCGGTAACAATGAGACTCGAACCCATGATCATGGAAGGTGGGAACGCTAACTACTAGGTCACCTATCACCTTTAGACGGGTCACCTATATGAGGGTATATGTATGGACCTATCACTTATCACCTATCACCTATCCTTGAGATTTATTAATTTGAGAGATTTATTTGACTTATAACCTGATTCGTTGTTTTCGCTGCAAACTTTATTGAATTGAATTTACGCATTCACTCTAAGACTCAATAACCCCAGCCTGCGCTAACAAATAATTGTTGTGCTTGCTTGCTTGCTTGCTTGCTTGCTTGCTTGCTTGCTTGCTTGCTTGCTTTCATGAATCCTTTGGTGAGTGATGATGGGTCGTTGGTGTTGTAGTAGTATAGCGAAGCAAAGGATTCTCTTGTCATTAGTCAGTCTAGGGTCTCTTGGTACAATACTTGATGTGTTTTATTACAGGACTTCGGGAATCCAAGGCAGCTCTGCGTAAAGAATCTTCAGAGTTGAATTCGAAGAAGAAAAGTTTCTTGAACTCGTTAAAGGCCTCACATGACACACTGAAAAAGTTGGACATGTATTTAACAGATAGTTTGAAAGATAAGGCAACTGATTTTGAGTCAGATCAAATCGAAATGTTATGTAGTAATGGCTTTTCTGAGCCAATTAAGCATCTGGGTAGGAATGTGCAGACAGATGTCGGCGAAGACAGTCTTGTTTCTAGTAAAGACAACTTTGAATCTAACATCTTGTCCCTGTTTAATGATTATGAGGATGGGAGTTCATTTGAATCTGCAGAATAGTTGTAAATTATTGTGATTTTATAAATATAAATACCTATGAAATCCAATTCTCCAATTCTCACATTTTTTCATATGTACCGGATGACCCAAAAATGTTTATGTGTTTCAATACTTTCTCAAAATATCGGCAACGCGTTGAACGAGAATGGACATGTAATTCTTGGCAGCATCGTCGTTGATGTTGAACAAAATCTAACCAATCAAGAGGGGTCTTTCAAATCATGGAATCCCGTGAGATATCATGGCAGGCTTGTGTGTATTGAACATGACCATAAAATGCGGGGAATATTCGTTGCCCACAAATGTTGGCCACAAAAGTTGACTCGTGTGTAATGCCCTTAACTTTTCATACTTCTTTGAAATACTTCTTCTGAGATTTTAATGGTATTAACCAAGTGACCAATAGATCCAACCGCTTGAAAAATCGCCAATTTTCATTGGTGGGCCGATCTTAGAACTGTATTGTTAGCACAAAATGCTTTTTAAAGGTTGATATTTATCGTATCCCTTGGGGAAAATGATATGAATTTATAACCTGAACAATCATAATCGAGCCGCATTTTTAAATAGAATCTGATACTGTATTTCTGTTTCAAAACAAAAGGTAGATTTTTAGATCATCTTCTTTGTCATTCCATACAATTTTGCATACTTCATAACAATCAATTTTGCATACTAAACTAAAACAATAAGATTTCACTTTGTGGAGAATTTGAGTAATTTGTAGAACATTCTAGGCATTAGGACACATTTAGTGACAGTTAATTACCTTAGCTTTGTTCGCCATTTAATTGACAGCATGTTTAATCAGCCATACGTAAACAACATATTTGTATCTGTAGTCATCGTGTAGTTGTAGACCGCCATTTAGGCCTAATCATGCTTGTAAGCACGTAGCCTCGTTTAGTTAAGTAGCATCAGCATGACGCAGTTCTAGAAACTAGGGGCGCTTGCCAAGAACATTCTAGGGGTACTAAAAGTAGAAACATTGTAATTGCTGACTTTACGTAATATTAGGCAATAATTAGCAATTAAGCTGAATCAGGATGACAATTATATACTAGAACATTCGCTTGAAACAATATATTTAAGCTAAAACCGTAGAACGTAATTCATTCGTCGTGAGTGAGAGTAAAGAGAACATAATCAACGCTGTGAGAGTAACTACATAGAAAAAGTGTCTTTTCTGTGACGTTCATTCTACTCGTGAGTTTATTGTCGTGGTCAACAGAATCAAATTCCCGACA
>REGM01000094.1:901405-934900 GCA_004194415.1 Aurelia aurita
TCAAGTGACGAAGGCAAAGGCTTGACAAATAAACTAAACTACGATGTGAGTTGTACAACGACTTCCAGTGCTGCAGTTTCTTCATTTACAACAAAATTTCGGTTGGTGCCGACGAGTGAGCTTGAAGTCCAAAAGGCCTTTCCCCGTACAGAAAACGTTAAAACACAGGATACAAACAGCTCAGAGGAGATTCTTGGTCATTTTGAAGCATGTGAGGTTTGTTCATTGCTATGCTGTTTTGCACCGCGCGATTCAAAATTTGTATGCAGAACGGCAGTCAACAATGAACAATAGAAACAACAATCAAACCAACCTGGCAAGAAGTTGCCAGGTGATTTGATTGGATGATACACAATGAGTAAACAATCATATTTAATTACCACCCTGGATCCAAGCGAGGCTCATACAAGCTTTACTTCGTAGTTGCGCAGACTCTATTTTTCCTTTGAGGAGGAGTTTGAGGCTGCACGCAGGCTAGAAAGATTGAATCAAGACTTCTTTTCAGACAATTTTTAGAAAATCATTTTACTAAGTGAAACTTTTTTACCTTTGGATTGGACTCATTGTTGTAATGTTTTTAGATCTTTTACTTTGACTTCCTAATGCTCCCAAATAATAACAGTATTTATTGTACTGATAGGTTATCCTGTTGGGATATTCGATTATTATTATTATTAAAAGCTAAATCCAAGAAAATCGTAGAAACAATGTGGTTGAACCTTTATTCTTGAGTAATATTCACGATAATTTTACGTTTTGAGCCCAATACAACTGTTTTTCTTGCTAAACATTGTGCTGTTGTAAAAAAACAAATACGTGGTAGTACGATTCACTTTTAGTACTTGTAAGCTGAAATTTCCATGTGAAATTAAGAAACTTTTAGTACTATGGGCTGATCCAAGTTTCTTATAAAGGAAAAACGTGTAGTGGTATAAAGTTCCCCATCTTTCATTTTCATCTTCCGAATTGAATAACGCAGAATAGAACTCGCTGTGGATGAAAAAGTCACTGTTGGCCAAACTTTCTGATGTCCAAACTTTGTGAAGGACCACTTGATGTAGCTCAAATAATTGGAGGTAAGCCCCCGTAATTTTTCACCCCTTAAAAACCAAAAATGTGATTAGTAAAGAAATGCGTGAAATTACGAGAAACCCATCGTGAACGTGGATTGGTAAAATGCGAGTTGCGAGTTGCGAGTTACTAGTTGACTCGCAACTCGTAACTCGCAACTCGCAACTCGCATCATACCATATCACTCGTGAACAAGAAACCACATTCCAACTGCCCCTTCTCTTGCCCTGTGACGTACGTTGCGTTGCATTGCTCATTGTTCATTGTTCTGTGTAAATTTTCAAGGGCCTCAGTTTCAAACTGAGGGCCAGAAAGTTTTTAGGCCCATCTGCCTCTACCTGCGTTGATCTGATCTTTGATGCTCCTGTAACTACTGGTCTTGCTCTTCAAATTTGCTGTTGTAGGCAACCGAAAATGGATGGACCTGATGAAGAAAGCTGCAAGGTTGAAGTAAAAACTGAAGATGATGATGAAAATGTGAAACTCGTCGACCCATATCGGAATGCAAATGTTGTAAACATTAGGCCTAATAATGAGGGTCACGAAGTTGAGGAAGGAGAGTCTGAGGAAGCAGAGTCTGAGTTAGGCCAAGAAGTAGAGGATATACCCAATGAAAATTCAGGCAAGCTAAGTGATGCTGATTGCGAGGATAACGCTGATGAGATGCTTGAAGAAAATCCAGGTCTGAAACGAAAATTAGAATCAATTGAACAAGAACTTTTTGAGTCAAAAGCTGAGGTAAAAAAATTGAAGGAGGGTTTGGAAATTGCAAATAAAGAAAGGCAGGAAATCATGAGCACAATGAGCAATATGTATGTCCAAGTTCAGTATTGGAATTCATGGCTTGGAAAATTGTCAACGCAAATGAATGGGAAACAGGATGAAGTGAAACCACCAGGGCAAGAAGATTGCAACAAAGTTGTGCCAGAAGTCAGCAAGGAAGCACAGCAAGAAAAAGCTGGAGATAGGGTTGTTATTGATTGGAATAAAATTATGCCAGGAACAGAGCGTGATGAAAATAAAGAAAAAGGGGGAAACGAAGTTGCAAGCCATAAAGATATTAGTAATAAAGAGTCTGACAAAACTGAAGGTGGTGATTCAGTGGCTGACATGCTGAAGGAAACAGCAGAACATGCATTTGCAAGCACTGGCATGTCATATGATGCCAACACTGGCTTATATTATGATTGGAATGCACACATGTATTATGACCCAACAACACATCTTTATTATGATAATGACAATGGGATTTATTATTATTATGACAGTAACAAAGGAAGTTATGTGTTTTATTCACAAGTTAACGTAGGCTCACCAAATGAAGCAGGCAATGCCAGTCCGCAAGCCAGCCAAGATAAAAGTGAGGGGGAACTGAGTAGCACTGAAGATGAAGCTGAGCCCGAAAAAGTACCATGCATTAGAGCCATTGTCACTTCTTCAGATGTTATGAAACCTGGGTCTTTGTATCTAGTGACATGTAATGGTGCTGTTTTGGGCAGAGATGGGAAGCATGCTTTTCACATACCTGACAAAGACGCAAGCAAGAATCATGCAGAGATAATGTACGATGAAAAAGAGAAAAAATATTTTATAAGAGATATGGGAAGTAATAACGGAACTTTTATCAATGACAAGAGAATAATTGAATCAAAGAGGGAAAGTAAATGGTCACCAATAAAGCATAAAGATTATCTAAAAATTGGAAACACAGTTTTTCTGATACATTTGCATAGAGCTCAAGAGACATGTGATCATTGTGAGCCGGGACAGGTCCAAGCTATGTTATCTGCTGCTGCCTCAAAAGCAGAGGAAGAAAATGCTGCAAGGTTAGGAAAAGAGCAATTACGGAAGAAAATGCTCAAAGGTTTGAAGCAGAAATACTCCATAAGCGGAGATGGGCTGAGAGAGGCGATGCAGCCAATGGAATCTGGAAAATACAAGGATAGAGCTAATAGCAGAAGAAAGAAAATTGGTAGTGTGCCCATAATGAATGAAAAAGTGAGGCCTGAATCAAAGGCTTCCATCACGAAAATGATCCCAGAGGGAAATAAAGGACATAAAATGATGCAAAAAATGGGCTGGAAACTCGGCGAAGGACTAGGAAAACAAAGCAGTGGTATTACAGAACCTATAAATGTATTGATAAGAGAAAAAAACAAAGGTCTTGGCACTGGTGTCACCAAATCTATTGATGATGCGGCTGGGAAACCAAAAAATTCAAAATGGTAAAAAGCGAAACAAAGATATGATGACATTGTGAAAGTTGAAACTGCTGTAGCGGCTGTGAGTCAAGATTCAGTAACTTTTGACTTTTGAATTCTTCTAAGATTTAATGTATTGCAAGATGCAGAGCATATAACACAACTAGGAACTTGTATGCCAAGATACAGTTTTGCATAGGCAAAGAGCTTTCAGTTCAGATAGACTGAATTTTCAAATTCTTAAATTTGGTAATATATCTATATATACTGTAGATCATTGAAGGTTTCTTAATAAGATACAGTCTTGTATAGGCATAAAGATAGACAGAATAGTATACAGTTTAATAATCACTATTTAGTTATACCAGGTGTCCCAAAATAATATATCGGCGTTTGCCAAACCGTACAATCATGAATTATTAACCTATTTGAATTAATTACCTACCATTTTAAAGCAAAAAAATGCTAACTTAGATGTAGAGATTCATTTCAGTAAAATCGATTATACTGGGTGCGCCAAAGAAAAACTAACAACTTTTAACAGGCCAGGATCAATCGTACACTGGACCGATTTTGAGGATTTATGACTTAATCTTTAGCCAAAATGCAGAATTAGATCCTAGGATTTTTGTAGATTTTTAAGTCTTCTGTTTCTTGAGCTTCTGTTTCTGTTTCGAGTTTCTTAAAAGTTTCAGTCTCGAAAACACTGAAAACGATAAAAAATCGTCGATCAAATTTTCTAAAGACTCGACATGAATAGACAAAGAGAAAACTTTTTCGTGGTGATTTGGGGATTTAGAAATCGATTAGCTATAGTCTGTTGCACGAGCGTTAGCTCAACGTTGGGAGAAATGTAACATTGCTTTCAATGAAACAAAAACATATCCTTCGTTTTGTAATTTCAGTAAATTTATACTTTGGTGCAGGTATGCTTTCCTGTGTCAAGGGTGTTAAAATGACAAACAGTGAAGCGCCATGAGGTCAAGTAAGCATGGAATCTCGCTGAATTGTCTTGCGGGACACGGCTTTGGCGCGGAATGTCATTGCAAGTACTCCAGAATTTCGCAACATGCTCATGTGAAAAAATGGTTCGACTAACGCATGTGCAGCAGACTATATCTAATCGATTTCTAAATCCCCAAATCACCACGAAAAAGTTTTCCTTTGTCCATTCATGTCGAGCATGTCGAGTCTTTAGAAAATTTGATCGATGTGTTTTATCGTTTTCTGTGTTTCGAGACCGAAAATTTTAAGAAACTCGCTTATAGAGCAAGAAACAGAAGACGGAAAAATTTACAAAAATTCCTCTAATCTAATTCTGGATTTTAGCTAAAGACTAAGTCATAAATATTCCAAATCGGTCCAGTGTACGATTTATCGTGGCCTGTAAAAAGTGGATAGTTTTATTTTGCGCACCCTGTATCGTTCTTTATCCATGGACAATTTAACTTGAAAGCTATTGTTGAAAATCTTGAGAAAAGCTAAGAATTGCGATCAAATATTGTCCCGTTTTCAGCTTTGAAAAGATGACATTTTCACGAGTTATCTTGCTAGGAAGTTAAATAAGTAGTTCATATACATTTGCATGTGAAAGGCACATATAGGGTTTGCTCCTTGGAGGATGACCATGCCCGCTTTCAGTTTTTTAAGTTGATACTGGGGGAAAATGTTACTGAAATTTTTAGTTTTCTTCTAAGTATGTTCAAAAATAACTCACAAGCAAAATTACTCCAGAATGGCAAGACCGATTTTACTTAAATAAATAAATTTCTCCATCTAAGTTAGGCTTTCTGCCACAAAATGATTCGGATTTAGTTCAAGTTGGTGCATAATTCATGATAACACATTCTGGCAAACGCCAATGCATAATTTTAGAGTATGTTTATGCCGGAAAAAGATTCTGAAGTCATAGCTAATTGAAAAGCTAGATTTTGAGCAAGAGGTTTTATAAGATAGAGATATACATCTTGCCAGGAACCCTTAATCTTCGATTTCGTAGTTGATTACGAGCTTCCTGATATGAATTCTGTGCTCTTTCCTAGTATGCTTCAAAACCAGGTAGCTTACAAAACTTTAGAAATTTTCAATTTTAAGTCAATGGCTAGGATAAGCGCTAAAAAAATTAATTTAGTTTTGATGTTACAACTCGAAAAGAAAATTTAAGTTAGTACCGGGCGAGTAAAGGAAACTTCACTTTTTAAAAATCACCAAAACATTAGCCTGCGTGCAGACTTTGGTCACTGGGGCCAAAATCTGCACGCAGGCTACAAAACATAGGCTTCNGATATACATCTTGCCAGGAACCCTTAATCTTCGATTTCGTAGTTGATTACGAGCTTCCTGATATGAATTCTGTGCTCTTTCCTAGTATGCTTCAAAACCAGGTAGCTTACAAAACTTTAGAAATTTTCAATTTTAAGTCAATGGCTAGGATAAGCGCTAAAAAAATTAATTTAGTTTTGATGTTACAACTCGAAAAGAAAATTTAAGTTAGTACCGGGCGAGTAAAGGAAACTTCACTTTTTAAAAATCACCAAAACATTAGCCTGCGTGCAGACTTTGGTCACTGGGGCCAAAATCTGCACGCAGGCTACAAAACATAGGCTTCGAATCTTTGCAAAACTTTAAAATCAATCTTGTAAAATGTCATTGCCCCATTCTTTCAAATGATTTTGATAATAATTCCTTGTGATGTCGGAGTATACTTCAAAACCAAGGTAGCTTCTAAAAGCACAAATAAATACAAATTCAGAGCCATTTCAAGACTTTGTGATTTTCCTGACGTTAATTTTATCCTTGACACAATTGCGCATAAAAAGTTTTCATGATTGGCAATATAACAAATTTTTGATGATTTTCAAAAGGTGAAGTTTTTTTTTACTCAACCAGTAGAATTTTGAATTGTTGGTGATTTTTCAACCGCCGATCCAGTTGCTAGTATACGTCCATCCTTTTGGGTCATTTATCTAAGCAGGTTCTAGACAAAGATGTTAATTAAGAAAGTCACGAAGTGAAATAGATAATTAAGTTACAAAGCCAGAGAATTTGCATTGTTTTACTGTGAATCACCTAACTTTACTCTATGTTTTCAATCTAAAATCGAATGTTATTCTCATTTCAGAACTGAGACTCTGTGGAACATAGAAATGCAGAAATGTTATGTATTTCTTGATAATTCTAGATTCTATAGTTCCGAAAATGGCATCGGTCTCTTTCACGTGTTTGTATTCATGAAGACATAATAACTCTCAAGTTGACCCATAGTTGCAGGGCATCTTTTAACATTACAACTAGTGGGCCATTGGCCCAGTAGGCCCTCTTCCTAGCCCAGTAGTAAAGCAAAAATCTTCATTTTTGGCCCACTTGTTTGGGCCCCTTTCTTTAATTTTATTAAAAAAATCAGGGAGAGCATCTTTAAAACCAGAGTCAGTAAACCATTTTATGCATGTATCTCTTAATGGGAAAGGGACTGCATTTTACGACCCAAGACCTGCAGTTTCCGAATTCTGAAAGTGACTGGGAGAGTCGTTCTAATCCAAAGTAAAGGTTGCCATTTTAAACAATTTTCCTAACCAAACTATCACAGAATTGTCAAGGTTTGGTACTAATTGGGGGCAGGCAAAGACAAAGTAAAGGCGTTTGCGCAAAAATTTTCCTGCAGGTGGTGATTCGTAGAAAACTGTTAAAAAAACGTCAAATTCCAATTTGGCACTGGTAAAGATGGCATGGAGATTGGCGTTCTAAGCCAAAGAAAAATGGTCAAAAATACTATTTTAGCAATAGTGTTCTAAGCCAAAGTAGAGGGNTGAAAGTGACTGGGAGAGTCGTTCTAATCCAAAGTAAAGGTTGCCATTTTAAACAATTTTCCTAACCAAACTATCACAGAATTGTCAAGGTTTGGTACTAATTGGGGGCAGGCAAAGACAAAGTAAAGGCGTTTGCGCAAAAATTTTCCTGCAGGTGGTGATTCGTAGAAAACTGTTAAAAAAACGTCAAATTCCAATTTGGCACTGGTAAAGATGGCATGGAGATTGGCGTTCTAAGCCAAAGAAAAATGGTCAAAAATACTATTTTAGCAATAGTGTTCTAAGCCAAAGTAGAGGGCATGTCCTTCAAAATTTTCCTATGGGCTTTGCCCCCAGACCCCCAAATTTTAGTAACCCCCCAGTTACCTTGCCTTGGCCACGCTGCTGGCTGCCTGTGATTGAACATTGTAGACTTATTAGATGGGACCTTTGTGTTTGAACATTCTAGACTTATTAGATAAACCTTACAGTTACAAATTTTTAACACAGTTACGTTTTATATGCTTTATTTGTACTATCTTTTTTGCCATGGGAATTGGGCCCCAGTGGTTAGTTTGGCCCACTAGTCAAAATTTCCTTAAAAGATGCCTTGCATAGTTGACCTTGCTGAACACAGCCATACTGCATTAGTTCTTTCAACTCGCCTTGAAAAATAACAAATGTCATGTTGGGTTAGGCCATATTTCTATGGGTTAGGTTTACTCTCGATGTATCTCAATGTAATCTTTTAACAAGATGATGCTATTAACAGAATGAGAATTTTTTTTTAGAAACTGCATCTCAAGTTTGAAAGTTTCGATTCCTTTTAAGCCTATAAGCTGAAGAGTTTGCTCAAATGACCTGAGCTACATGGTGCAGTCTATAAACAGGATAAAGGACAACCCAAAACACGCCATTGTTTCTTTCTTTCTTTCAGCTTTGCTTTCTTTGGGCACAAGTCGGATTATCAAATACAATAGTCTGTTTTAAAATCTTTGAGATCCCATCTTTCAACTCAGGTCATTCACTGTAAGAAAACGAATTATTTTCGAAATTATCTTGCTTCAAGCTGCTTCATTAAGCTGAAGCAACATTTGAAGTTCTTTCTTGATACTGAGAAATTGGGTATTAATGTCTAAGTTACCTGTATCAATGTGTAAGTTAGCTATCGAAGAAAAATTTAACCAATCCAGCATATAAACTCTATCAAATCGATAACTTTTTAAAAGAGGATGTAAGCTAGGAAAGCTTTGTTACCTGCAAGGTGGTTACTTACTCAAAATTGGGAATGGTTAGCGATGATAGAAATATTACACTTTTAGGTCAAATATCTCAACCCAAAAGGCACTAATATTGCTAGCAATAACAATCGATAATTTTATCTATAAAGTACTTCAGTTCAGTTAAATTCCTTTAATTTTAAAACTCCTCTTTTTAAAACGCCACACAAAAAAGATACACTAAACGTATCGGGCTGTGACCTTCGTCAGTAGTGAACCATTCTATTAAACATGCTTTCTTTTCCATAATCTTCGTTACTGCTAAGTTTCTTTACTACTGACGAAGCACGCAGCCCAATGCGTTTAGTGTATATTTTCTATGGCGTTTCAAGTATTTGACAGATAGACTTCGCTGCACAGCTATTTAAACTAACATCGCTAGTTGGGCATCAATATCTAAGTTAAAGTTAACTATTGAAAAGTATCTAGCTTATTATGCATTAATTTAAACAATTTTCATGTTCTATCTATCTTGGTCGGGCGCTAACCCGAACCAAAATGTTACCGAATCGATTGGGTCAATAATTTGATAATAATTTTCATATTGCTAAACTCAATCAAATCGATAACATCTTAAAAGACTGCTTGCATTTAGCTGGGAAAGGGGTCTAAGCTAGGAAACCGCTGCTAACTGCAAGGAAACTTTCAATACTAAAAATATGGGAATGGCTTAGCGATGAAAGAAATGTTAAACTTTTAGGACGAATATCTCAACCCAAAAGACATTTATATTGGCAAGTTGGGCATCAATGTCTAAGTTAGCTATCGAAGAATATAATCTAGCATATTATTAACTGATTTAAAGGACGGTTGTGTTGCTAAACTCAATCAAAGCTCTATCATTTTTTAGGGTGCCCTGTATTTGGCAAGGACAATTACAAAGGAAACAGTCGCTAGCTGCAAGGAAACCACCGATGCTAAAAATTGGGAATCGTTTAGCGATGATAAAAACTTAAACCATATAAATAGGTGGTGATAAATATGAATAAATAAGATAAATATCTCAATACGGCCATTTGGCAAGTTGGGTAGCGATTTCTAAGTTAGCTATCGAAGAATACTATCTAACAGATAAAGGATTGATTTAAACAATATATTAGACTTACGAAGGGCACAGCCCGATACGTTTAGTGATTTTATTCTATGGCGTTTTGAGTATTTACAGTTAGAGATTAACTACTATTATTGCTAATATATTAGACTTACTCGAAGCTCTGCAACTTTTTTCAGGAAGCCCAGTACCTAATGACTAAGGATACTGTTACTAGCTGCAAGGCAGCATAGCCTCCAAATCTTTAAAAAATCACTGCATGGATGGTTAATGCATCTTTCGTTTCATTTTACGGCTTGAAAGGAACTTCAGGTACGTTGCTATAATCCTATATGTAGCATTTCTAATATCTTGATTATTTTCAGAATAACAGCGGTTTTTTTCTTATTGAAAGAACTCGTGGGTGAAAAGTTTTGAAAAAGTTAAAATAATCGTAGATCTTAAATTAAAATATGAAAAACGGTACAATCTTCAAGAAAACCATAGTTTATGAAGGTCTATAATATGGCTGTAAGTAGAAATCTGTAGCGTTTCTAGTTTACGATTTAGCAATTTTATGACGTCACATTCTCAAAACAGGACCAAGCAAAGAAGATGCTGTAACTCTGAAAATAATCAAGACATCAGAAATGCTACAAATAGGATTATAGCAAAGTATTTGAAATTCCTTTCAAGCCATTAAATCAAACAGAAGATGCATTAACCATCCGTGCAATGTTTTTTTAAAGATGCCAAAGATTTGGAGGCTATGCTCTGCAAGGCAACCAACCAGATACTCAAAATTGCGAAGAATCGCTGCAATCATACATTTTGTGCATCATACCGGGTGAGTCAATAAAAACAATCCCCGTTTGAAAGGCCACTGCTCCCTGGATATCAAGGCAATGATATTGGCAAATATGTTATTTAATAGTCGACATATTCAAATATATTTTAAAATTTACTTGACCGAAAACGGTCACTCCGTTTTGAAATTGAGGGATTTTCTGGAGAAAGCCCCTTCAAGAAACCTTCAAAACAGGCCCAAAATCACGATCAAACACTTCAAATATTTTCGCCGTCCAACAATGACTTGCACACGTTTTAGCACGTGTTATCCTCTTGGGAGGATGAAGTCACCCGGATTAAATTTGTTATGCTCCTTAGGGACGGCACTTTCGTCGTCCCAAAGGGATAGCACGTGCTAAGGCATGCAGAAGTCATCGCTGTAAGGCAGAAATATTAGGGAAATTTGCTCGTGATTTTATTCCGTTTTTAAGGTTTCTTGATGAGGCTTTCTTCAGAAAATCCCTCATAATTTCAAAAGGGGGTGGCCGATTTCAGTCAGGTAAATTTTTAAGATATATTTGGACATATCCATAATTATATAATATATTTGCCAATATTATTGACTTGATATCCAGGGAGCAGTGGCCTTTCAAACAGGGATTGTTTGTATTGACCCACCCAATAGGAGAAAAATGTTGTCGTTGCGTAAAATGGCGTGGTGTAGATAGATTTTGATTTTCGTTGTTAAATTTTCAGTTGTTATTATTTTTCACCATCGATTCATGGTTAAAATTTTCATTCTTTACTTCTTTGACAAAACTTTCGCGTTTTAGAAATTCATGCAAAATTCAAATAACGATTGCTTGAAGCTGGAATCAAGATCAAGTTGATCAACAGATCGAGTTGATTTTTTGTAAGATTGCAATCTCTCCAAACCTCACGAAAAATTCAATATCGTATGTAACATGCTTTCGTATTAAGAATTTTGATGAAGCGACTAGCAGAAAATGATAAACTTTTTCAAAGCTTCATTATTGTGCAATAAATGAAAACCTTTTTACTCTTTCACCCAGAAGTGACAGGTTTCTCTTATCCTCTTCCGTGCAAGATGTCGGAAGATAAAAGTAGAGCTGGTTTTCTATTTTTACAACAGAAAAATTTATTAATACCTTCGTTTGTATCCACAAACACAAAGACTGTTTACGCAACTGCATAGAGCTTGAAAATATGGTGCAGCATCTGGTCTGTAATAGGAGGTTCGTAATAGGTTCGTAATAGGAAATGCTTTCCAATCCGGATTTATATCCGCGCCTCTGTCTGGCTTATTATACAAACCTGAAATGTTGACGTAAAATTCTTTAAAATCCTGTAGTTTTAAAGCGAGCTACCTAGATTTCCTGAGTCTATGTCTGCACTGCTACTAAGTTGTTTACGCAGCGATCTTGCACGAGCTTCAAGTTCTGGACTGACGTCATTGGCGCGTTTTTGCCGAACACGTCCGTTCTGTTAGGTACTACTATATTAAAAAATCGGCTTCAAAATTTTTAGATAGTAGAAGGGAGTATGATAATCAATAGAACACATGATATTCTAAACTAAAAGAAAGAGTAGTACCTTCCTCAGGAATGCTAAACCAGTCTCAGTCAACTTGACAGTTTGCCCTTTAACATGTTAGGCCATCATGTCCAGATCTTTGTCCGTTGTCCGTTGTCATGGCAACTCCTCGGCTAGCAGCCCACGGGAGACATTTCGTGGCTTTAATTCCAGTATGTCCCTTTTCCGTGGGCCCCCCTCGCAGTCCCGAGTCCGGGATTACTGTTGCTAACTAGTCCAGTTCATTCCAATCCACCATTAACTCAATGATAAATCTCAATTTGGTTTGATTCCAATTAGTTTCGTCAGGGTTAACTGTTGTAGTTCATACCTGCTGGAAAACTGGGTTAGGTTATTGATGATGGTCCCAATTTTGGATGTTCCAGTCCAGGGTCATAGGGAAGTTTTTTTAAGAAGAATCCTTTCTGTGAGGAGACTTTTGTGTTGCTGAACTGAATGTCTGGTTTCGTTATAATTGTTAGGTCCTCTCATCTTCTTCTGTCAAGATGTACACATTTACCAAGGCCAAACATTGTATCAACTTTATGAAATATATTGTGTAGATTTAATTACCCCTATTTTTAAATGAACAGCTTCAGAAGTACTTTCTGTACTTTATTGTAATTCTACCGCGAGCATTTTTGATGTTATTATCATTTTAAAATTACAACGTTTCTTCTATTTATAACAGGCATATACGCGGTGACCCAAAAAAACTTCACGAACTAGATCATAACCAGCTCTCTGAAATCAAACGTTATTGACAAATGCTTTGTATCACCGTTTAGTTAAACGGCTTGGCTATCTTTTCAGATGCTGTACGGTCATTTTCAGCTATGATTACCGTCCGAAAAACCAGATATAAAGACAAATTTGAAGCCTACATTTCTCATTTGGAGTGGAATAGTCGCCATCCTTTTCCAGTCGACATTTTGTGAAAACTTCACATAGAGATGGATTTGAAGTCGCCTGGGGAGACCAGATGACTGATCTCTGCTCCTTATTCAAATTTCGTGCTCCGATGAAAATTTTTTGGAATTCAATTTTTTTCACATCACATCTTCCAAAAGGAGGGGAAATTCCGAGAAATGAATGAATTACCATATTTTTGAAACTTGTTTTTCCGAGAGTAGTTATAGCTTAAACTGACCAAGCAACATCTCAAAAGATAGCTAAGCACTACAGCTACATGCTGATACCTCGTTTGTGGTCATACCATTTGCTTTCAGGAAGCTAGGCGCGATCTAGCTGGTGAAGATTTGTTTGGGTCACCGGGTATGTAAAGATACTTTTTGATACATTTTGGGTTTGGGAAACGTTGTCTAGTATACCTTTGGGTACGCTATTTTGGGTAAAACTAGTATACTTTTGGGGTTGCTTTGAGAAAATTTCACAAGGTGAGTGCTAAACTGAGTTTTCTTCCAAAATATTGCAAAGTAGTAGAAAAAATGCAATAATACGGCTGGTTTTTTTTATACTATGCATCAATTAGAATATTTTGAGGTCTAAAAATGTCCTAAGTTTAGCATATTTTTGGATTTTTCAGAAATATGCTTTGTCTGACCCGCCCCCCCCCCCGTCACCTACCAATAGGGAGTCCCCCTCTGGGATAACAATAGCGCATTACAATAGCGCTTTTATGCTGTGGAATACGGTATTCTTTCTGTTTTTGTGTCAATCAAAGACAATGGATGGAATTGTTACAAAATCTGCGCTTTTTCAGCAAAAGAAAATTGAAAGTCATCCCGACCCGAAATTCGTTATTTGCAGGTGCGCTGGTCGGAAATTAGCCACCTTATTCAATCACTGCTCTCAAATGCTTTGATTATCTCTATAAAAAAATTAATTGTTAGTACGCCCATTTTCCGTCGTACGCCTAAAGTTTGCTCATCTCCTGCGGGGTTGGTTACTATATATGAATTTCTTTGATTCAAAATGATACTGGGTCATACTGCTGTTATGCACTTGATGGCTCAAGGCATTCCCAGAGTATACGTATATGTTATAAGAAACTCTTTAATATATTTTTTCATTCAGAGACACAATATTCTAAAATGTATGGCCATGCTAATAACTAATAAACAATTAAGAAACTAAGCAACAAACACCATGAAGAAAACAAAACTAAGAAATATGCAAAGGATTTGTTGCTATGATTGTCGGCACAGATTTGATTTCGTAGCAAATTCTCACCGATAACAGCATCACATTTTCCTAGCAGATAGCCCACTTAGTTTTTTCTCGTCAATGGAAGAATAAACAAAAACTTTTGTAGTCAACAAATAATGCGTTTTTAGCCTTCATGTGCACCGGCTAAAGGGCTCAAAGGTTTGTTTTAGTTGTGCTGTTTCACCTCGTCAAGCCCACACTAGTTGCTCACATTGGTTGGCATAACAGTAAAAGCTATTAGATGTTTTATATCGTCACTAGACAATGTCTTCTGGTTTGCTCAGACCTAAAATTGTACATTGTAACATAATTGGCAGCCAAAATTTTGTCCGTAGTGATAATCGGAAATCGGAAAGATGAATTCTAAGTAGATCTCCTTTTATCTGTTTGAATGAGCCTTTGTGCTTGGTGTCTTTTATTGTTTGCGTAAGGGTACTTAAAATTCCAGCGTATTGTCTTATTTATAATGTTTGCTTGATAAACAAAGCAAGCCCTCGGCTGTTATCACATGATATCGGTTCTCAAATCTGATTGCTTCCTTGTTTTCAGGGAAAGCCATGTTATTGGCTAATACAACAATCAGTTCTCTTATGTTGCCAATATTGTGAAATGAATGCTGACGCACGCACAATACGAAATTGAGCTCCACTGCGCAGACTATACCTTTTCCTGAGGGGGTATAGTCTGCCCACAGGCTTGAGAAGAAGGGCTGAAAAGAAATAGACCTCAGTACTTTTTCTGTAATAAGAAAAGAGAATTAACATGGTCTCAAGCATTCATTTGAAGGTCAGGCGAACAGGGTTCGAGCCCAGTAAAAGCCCCACCACTTGAGCGTCATGACAAGGGGTCGCGGATTCGATTAGGTCTTCTCTACTTCTGCGATCCCAGTGCTTGGCGCTATTATCCGAAACTTCACCTTCTCACCTTGGTAGCATTAAATAAAGAATGAAGATCATTTTAAGTACGCCCTAGAGGGAACTCATTAGAATGTTCTTAATAAATTCATAATCATAATATTCTATTTTTAACAGAGTGGGCACATGTTAATTCTGATAGAAGCGGAAGGAACATAAAACACGTGTGTTGATAATGAATTGCATATTTAGCATGCGGCTAAGATGTCGAATATTGCTTTTATTAAAGCATCTTAAGCTGATGAGCTTCTTCTTACTTTGATATGAATTGAGTTTGATTCATCTGAATTTAAATACGTGGTCAAGGAAGTGTATACTTTAAAACGGCTGTTTACGTTCTTGTGCCATTGTTCATCATCAATTGTTGGACAGCGAGCGTTACCAAAACAAAATTCGCCACTTCTTATAAATTGGCTGAGAAGTGCAATGTCATTCATGAAGTGGTGTGTTGTAATTTACACGTTTACTTGTACAAACTGTGAGAATTCTAGTGAGAAAACTCAACATAGGTTACAACAACGAGCACTGTCTTCAAAAGTGTAAGATTGCGAAGAAAACAATTCACGAAGATGGGATATAGTTACATGGTTTTCGCAGCTCTTGTAAGCGCTGTGATCAGCCAGAGTTTTTGCCTTAGAAGTCTGGAGGTTATCGAACTAAGTCTTTGCACTCATTTGAAAGGAATACAGCACAGAGAATTGGCTGATGAGTTGAAGAGCAATATTGGCAGTAAAGCGTATGCGAAGTTGCTTGCAAAATGTCTCTTGCTCAAGAACAGAGCAAACGCTCTCCTCGAAGCAAATTTGGAAAATGGTAACCCGGTTGCTGTCACATCGCCAGGGTTTTTGGATAGTGATAATCTGCTAACTCAAGACATTGGGTCTTCAGCAGCTGAGAATTTTAACAAGCGTCAAGTCCGAAGTGGCAAAAAGAAACGCGCGGTCAAGTGGCAGGTTAGAGGTGGCAA
The DNA here is from genome assembly GCA_004194415.1 of Aurelia aurita. NCBI lineage: Eukaryota > Metazoa > Cnidaria > Scyphozoa > Semaeostomeae > Ulmaridae > Aurelia > Aurelia aurita. Next base: position 917,205 of record REGM01000094.1, read on the forward strand.
GCGGGGAGTAAGTCATGGACATATAAGCCAATTTGGGGATAAAAAGCACAACACTGGGAGTATGATTGTCGATGGGGAGAAAGAAATGCTCCTTCAAATGTATCATGGTTTGGATGCTCTAATGGAAGTCAAGAAACCTCAGATCGCAGGAGAGCAAAAAATTGACGAAATCAAAATCAATGGAGGAAAAATCGGGCTTTCAAGAGCTCATTGTGCTCAAGTTGACGAGTTGGTCAAATCTGCCGAGAACATCAGGAATGATTTAAAAGAATGGCTGCTTCTGAATGGAGTCAAGCAGAAAGATACAGAAATCTGACTCTCAAAGGAAAACAAAATGTTATTCTTGTATGCTTTGGATATTTTATTTGACATTGTAATCATAAACACCAATTGTATTTATCGCCAAATAGAAAAGTTGGAGGTCTGAAGGGAAACTAATATGCTGAATTCAGTTGAAAATTATTTGCAGTAAGATTTTCGTTACTTCTTTTTTGCTATTTCTCTACCAAAGGCAAATTTTGATTAGCGAAGTGTACCGGATGGGTCGAAGATAGTTCACCGAACTTTACGATCGACAATTATTCATCGATTGAGACGTACTGTACAGGGTCTATAAAAAAGAGGCTACTTGTCGAAAAATTCAATTTTCTCTGAAACGAAAGGTCTGACACAAATGAGATAGTGATTTTCTTGTATCCCGACTCGTATGCTTTCCTTTAATATATAGTCTTTGCAAACTTGGTCTTCAGGGAGTTCACAAGGAGTAAAATAGTAAACACAGGTCAAAATGAGTTAGCATCCCTTTTAGACCTTGTTGTAATTGTATGGTTGTCGGAAGAAAGCAACTAAGATAGCAAATCTTTCAACTTTCTGATTCTGTAATCAGCACAAGAAGCTTAGATAGTAACATTTAGAAATAGTTGAGTTATTTTGAGCAAATCAATATCATTAGTGATAAAACTTTCGACAACGAAAACTCTTCGAGAAGTTTCGGCGACGAAAACTAACTTGTGCAATAACTTTAGCTGCACCATGATTTTCCAAAAGAAATTGTTTAAGCAAAACATTTCAACTTATGTGAGACATTTTCCGACGAAGCTATCTCATTTATGTCAGATTGAATATGTTGCAACGGTCGTAGAGTGTTACAAGAAAAAGAATGATGAGAAACTTCATTTGTTCAATATCTATTGATAACAGTTTACACTATATTTCGCTGTAACTCCATGCACAGTGGTGGCCTGGCAGGGGGGCCAGGGGGCCACGGCACCCCAGCGGACGTTTTAAAAGGGCGCCGAAGCTTAGGAAGGGCGCCAAAAACTTCATGACTTTTGATGCATCATAGCTATCTTTCATCCAGTAGCACGTGGCAGGGCAGGTCAAGGTGTCAGAGGATCAGTGGCATAGCCAAAGGGGGTGCGAGGAGTACTGCACCCAACAAATTTTAGTTTCTCTGCAAATTTGTCAGCAAATTTGGCCAATTTGCATCACTTTCAACATTGAAACCCAAGAAACGCCCATTTCGTCGGCAAATTTGGGGTCAGCACCCCCCAAAAACTTGCTGTTGTTTCGCCCCAGGAAAAGATTCCATCATCAAATCGTCATAGACATACATATACATCGTCATAGACATACAAATCGTCATAGACATGTAGATAGATCTAACTATAGACCTATTTCTGTGCTTCCTGTCGTTTCCCGATTATTTGAAAAAATAGTCTTTGATCAGGTATTTAATTACTTTACTGAGAATGAATTTTTCCACTCAGACCAGTCGGGTTTCAGGCTCTGCTCTTTCACTCCGTATTGTCTTGCTTACTAAAGTGTACAAATGACTGGTATCTCAACTTTGACAAAGGGCTCTTTTCTGAAGTTACTTTCATCGACTTAAAGAAAGCCTTTGACACTGTTGACCACGATATTCTCATAGCTAAGTTGCGTATCTATGGGGTTGAAGGCATGGAGCTTGACTGGTTCATATCATACCTAAGTAATAGGAAGCAATGCTGTAACGTAAATGGCAACATATCCAAAATACAGGACATCAAATGTGGAGTGCCTCAGGGCTCCTGCCTTGGCCCACTTCTATTTCTGATCTATATCAATGCTTTACCGTTTGCCTTACACAGAACTAAGGTCACAATGTATGCAGATGACACCAGCATCTCCTATTCCTCGAAATCTATCTCCGACTTGAGCAATGCTATCAACTTAGATCTTCAGGATCTTAGTGCATGGCTACAGGGGAATAAATTGTCTCTTAATGTCGCAAAGACACAGAGCATGATCCTTGGTACTGCACCTAACCTCAAAAANAGTAGAGTCCACCCCAATTTGCTCAGGTCAGCATTTATTCCTGAAGCAAAACGATGTAAAAAGCATTAGGTATACCTTCTGTTAATGAATTCTATCCCTTGTCGACCCCACTTTTTCAGGGCTGGTGCCGCCCCTGTAGGACGCTTATATAGAAAATAAGCAGCCTGATCATCAGTTCAAAAGAATTTATGTCTACTCAGGCTAATTGGAGGACACAAAATAAAGCTAAAATTTCATTTAAGTCAACGTAAATATGATCATGATATACAATTCCAGTGGTGTGTCTATGGGAGTATCCTTCCCCCCCCCCCACCGTTGTCAAAAGAACGTCCCAAAAATTCTCAGAAGGTTGAGAAATTTCTGAGAAATGTTGCAACGTGATTAGGAGAGTCGTTCTTAGCCAAAGCAAAGGTTGATATTCCAGATTTCCTGAGTCTATGTCTGCACTGCTAGACGTTCGGCTACTAAGTTGTTTACGCAGCGATCTTGCACGAGCTTCAAGTTCTGGACTGACGTCATTGCTGCGTTTTATCTGAATGCGTCCGTTCTGTTAGGTACTACTATATTAAAAAATCGGCTTAAAAATTTTTAGATAGTAGAAGGGAGTATGATAATCAATAGAACACATGATATTCCAAACTAAAAGAAAGAGTAGTACCTTTCTCATGAATGCTTAACCCTATTCTACATGGGTAAATCAAGTACTACTTTTTCATGGGGGGGGGCAAAAAAGGCCCCCCCTAATTTTCTCTGCAAATGTGATGTCTACGGCAACGCAACTTGGTACACATAATTACCAAGCAATTATGATTCTAAAAATAGAATTATGTGCTAATTAGCCACGTGACCTGTTGCTAAGCAACGCAAAAACAATGGAAATTTGCTGATTTTGGTTCTTCTCCTAAAAACTTAAATTTTTCAGAGGAAAATTGTCAATGAACATCGTTGAAGCTATCTATATGATGACTATTGATTGTTCTGATGAAAAATGCCAACAATTAAATTTCTTGAATTCTATTGTTATAAAAACTGTCAATCAAAGTCATAAATGATACCCAAGCAAATTTAATGATGCCATATTGGCATTTTTGACCATGTTTTAGTCATATAAACTAAAGGAAATTGATCTTGAGTTGTTAATTGATCAATTTCAATCATAACATACTAATTATTTCATATGTTTATCATAAATATGACGTCATATGTAAGCGTGACGTCATTTATCTTAAATGTTGCTGACGTCAGCAAAACACAAAAAATTATATATCAAATAAAAGTGATATATATCAAATTGATTGGTACCAATTTAATGGAAATCAGATGCCTATAAAAAATGTTATGCACGTTTTAACGATTTTCTTTGAGACCTCTCTCCAAATATGGGCATGGCAAAGTCACGTGACCAATTATATGACAATGACCTATTGTTTATTTGATACAGTATTAAATTTTATTAAAAGTCATATAGGTTCTAATCTTTTATCACGTGTAGTTTTAGAGCAATTAGAGGAAGTTTGCTTGGGGGGGGCCTTTTTTGCCCCCCCCATGTAGATTAGGGTTAACCAGTCCCAGTCAACTTGACAGTTTGCCCTTTAACATGTTAGGCCATCATGTCCAGATCTTTTAAGTAATTCGATTTATGTAAAACGGAATTCTTTCCGTTGTCATGGCAACTCCTCAGCTAGCAGCCCATGGGAGGCATTTCGTGGCTTTAATTTNTAAACAATTAAGAAACCAAGCAACAAATAATCCTGATATAATAAAATAAAACAAACAGACTAAATTCAAATAATGTGCAACTAAATTAGAAAAAAGTGAAAGGAACTCTGGGAAATCTAAAGGAAACCGTAAAATTTTGAATGGGTTTCTTAGCCTTTTTAAGGTGAAACGCGGATCATGCGTTTTAGAAAAAGATGGCACATTATGGATGGCTCAGTAGTAGCATGCTTGCTGCTTGACCACCGATATGAATATTCGTGGTTTGAGTCCCCGACCTGGCAAACTTGCTAGCTTGAGTGAAGATAGACACAGACTCTCTGTAATTCCAGGCTTGAGGAATCATGAAGTGTGGTCACGTCGAGAGTAGGGGCCAGGACACTGCCTCGATGAGCTTAGATTTCCACTGTTCCTGAAATCTAACTTTGGATGCTGCGGAGAAAGAAAACAAAACTCAGAAATATGCGAAAGGATTTGTTGCTATGATTGTCGGCACAGATTTGATTTCGTAGCAAATTCTCACCGATAACAGCGTAACATTTTCTTAGCAGATAGCCCACTTAGTTTTTTCTCATCAATGGGAGAATAAACAAAATCTTTTGTCGTCAACAAATAATGCAATTTTAGCGTTCATTTACACCGGCTTAAAGGTTTGTTTTAGTTGTGTTATTTCACCTCGTCAAGCCCACAATGGTTGCTCGCATTGGATGGCATAACAGTAGCAAACAGCTATTAGATGTTTTATATCGTTACTAGACAATGTCTTCTGGTTTGCCCAGACCTAAAACTGTACATTGTAACATAATTTGGCAGCCGAAATATTTTCCGCACTGATAATCGGAAAGATGAATTCAAAGTAGATCTCTTTTTATCTGACTTCCACCTACGAAGTATTTTGCACCTGAAGGTCCCGCCTTACATGGATAGATCTACATACCGGGTGGATAGAAAAATGTATCACCTGTTTGAAGAATAATAGTACGAAAACTAAACAAATCGATTTCAAAAATTCAAACTCGATTGCATGACTGAGGCTTGAATTTAATTTCAAGCGTTTTTATATAATTTACAATGCATGCTGTTGCTCTTACGTATTTCATATAATGATTACGGAAATGATTTTGGCCCAAGGGGGGACTCATATATATTTAGGATAGGGGTGCTCAGGCTGGGGTACAAACCATCAAACAAAAAAATATCTTCCCATCATAAAAAGTGACCTAAAAAATAGTTTTTCTTACCCTACGCACCCAAAAAAGTAACAGAAAAGTAACATCCGTTTGTAAATCATGCTTTTCTATATTTTTAAATTGTCCCATATTTGAGACCCAAAAAAATAATCCAGAATTTTGTGAACCCAAAAAATAACTGTGTATATGATTGACCCAAAATAACAAACTTTGGCTCAAATTTTAGAACCAAAAAAGTAACCTGAGCATCCCTATCCTAAATATATATGAGTACCCCCCTGGGGATTTTGTTTTTCTCTTGGAGCAGACTAAGTTGGTGCCAATCCATGTAAGAAACCTACAGTTGTCTATGACAGAAATTTATAAAACCAAATCCGATCTAAATCGACCTTTAATGAAGGAAATTTTGTGGAGCGAAATATTAGCTGCAATCTAGGGCATGGCAGTGGCGCTCGACTTCCAAGGATGCGGACTACGTCATGTGAAATTTGGACCATAGCCTATCTTGGAAATAAACTGTGGCAGCTTTTACGGCAAGAGATAAAACAATCAAGCACCCTTCCTATTTTCAGAAAACGAAATAGATGCTGTAATTTGGCAATTTTGTTTTCGTTACCATTGTTTCTAAGACACGCAATTATCGAACACTATAAACTAAACATTGTTACCTCAAATATTTCGCTGCCCATCGGCAGCCTCATCAGTGAGTTAACGAAGCTGATGAAGCTGATGAGGCTGCCGATGGGCAGCGAAATATTTGAGGTAACAATGTTTAGTTTATAGTGTTCGATAATTGCGTGTCTTAGAAACAATGGTCACGAAAACAAAATTGCCAAATTACAACTTGTCGTACAAGACACGGGATCAACTGAAAGATTTAGGAAACAAAATCTCACGACGGAAATAGATGCTGGAACGGTGATAAATGCAAATGTAGGCTCTGTAAAACATATAATCCGAAAGTTGGGTTCCTGGCAGGGTAGACGCTTTTATCTTGTAATATGTTTATTATACATTTTTAATAAATTTATTTTAGATATTGTAAAATTTTGTAAAGTAGGCCTTAATTAGCTCTAATTTAGCTATTTTTAATTTAGCCTACAAAAATAAATCGATGATGATGATGATGATGATGATGATGATGACGATGATGATGATGATGATGATCTCAAAGAAGCAGTAGTAGCCGAAAATAAGTGAGAAGTTACAAATCAAACTTTTTCAAACTGGGGAGTAAGAAGGTATCCCCGGATATTTTTATTGCATTTTTCATTGGAAAATTTAGTAAAATTTTAGGAAGTTGGGGGTATTTACCAAAACCCCAAAAATCCCTGCCTTGGTTCCGCCACTGCAAAGATGAATTTCCCGAAGTTTCCATCAGCTTTGGCTAAAAAATATGCTCGCGTGGGTCAATAAAATCCGCATTGCCACTTTTAGAATGGTAAAATATTGTTTTATTGACTGAGGATTTTGCATTCTTGGCATAGAAACAGTTTAGAGTGCAATATACCCTCCGATTAACGCTAGTCCCCAAAATGAACATTTTGTTTCAAAACGTTTTGTATCAGATTGAAAAGCATGTTTCTGACTGTTGTTTAGTAAATCGAAGAAAGTGATTTTGGGCTCAATGGTGATGTCTGAGAGAAAACACGCAGCTCAAACGATCGGCAAAATCTCTAAAATTAAGTTGAAGCAACATTAACACTGATAATTTGAATTGTGCAAATTGGCTGTATGGTTTTCATACAGTAGGATTTTTCAAACAGGCATTGAAGGTTTACTTACCCAGTATGAACATGGGTCGTAGGAAAAGCGGAATATGTTTGGGTTTATCTAGTGGTATCAAGAATCAAAACTATTAGGCCTACCTTTGTGAATGTTTTCTGTGTCGATCTGCTCCGTTGTCCTGTCAATTTTGCATTTTTAGAAGGCTGCCACGCGCTTTCGTCCAACCTTACCCAACCGCCATGTTTTAAAGTTGTTGTATATTGTTCCTTAAACTTAATCGAGGAGAGAGCACCCCCTTGGCTAAAAGCACAAATTTAGTCTTTGATTGGCGATAATATTTATGAGTCTTTAGAATGCACTGGTACTGACAAGGGCAGATAACACAGCGGCAGCACCCGCCACCCCCAACCAACACCCCAGCACAGAGCAACCAGCGACTGAAGGCAAAGGGACCCCTGGCCGGATAGTCAATCAAGACACATCTATGCCCTGACCAACCAGGCACAGGGATCCCAAAGCCCGCAACCACCAACAACCCGCACCCAGATGCCAGCCAAAAGCAACAGACACCACCACCCCGCAACCCACCCTTATCAGTACTGATTATTCATCACAATGTTGGGACTGGTAGTTTGTTGAGAACAAATGAAACTTTAGTTGTTGTCGGAAGTTCATTACTGACGGGACTTGTTTGATGACATGAGGAATGCTATTCCAAGATTTGGCATCTGCATATTTTATAAATTTTAAGCCATATTGCAGAGTGTTTTTTCGTTGAAGAAAAATGCCACCTTTACGTGCTTGCCTAGTATCATAATGATGAACATCTGAGAGCGTTTCAAAAAAGTTATGAAAACTAGAAGGGGAGATCCTATGCAGAGATTCATAGACAAAGGTCAAAAGCTTCATTTCAAATAGATCAGTAAGCTTGAGAATTCGCAGATTGAAAAAATAGGAGCAGAAGGTGCAGAGTGATTTTCAAAGGCAATAGCTCTTACATCTTTCTTTTTGAAGGATGAATATTGGTTTAATGTAAGCATCATAAGTAAGACCCCAAACAACATTTCCATATTGGAGAAAAGAAGCAAATAAAGAGTAATACAAAGAAATCAACACATTTGTGGGAAGGAGAGGTCTAACCTTGAAGAATATACCACATGTTCTTGATAACTTTTTGGAGAGTTCACTTAAATGATGCTTCCAAGAAAGATTTTCATCTAGAAGAAGACCAAGCAAGAAACTTGACATACTTCCCTTTTTTCACATGTTGCTTACCAAATTTTATGTTAATGGGCTCATTTAGAGGCTTCTGAGGTGAATGCAAAATTATGAAGCTGGTTTTATCAACATTTAAAGCAAGCTTGTTAACATGTTTCAGNACAACATTTCCATATTGGAGAAAAGAAGCAAATAAAGAGTAATACAAAGAAATCAACACATTTGTGGGAAGGAGAGGTCTAACCTTGAAGAATATACCACATGTTCTTGATAACTTTTTGGAGAGTTCACTTAAATGATGCTTCCAAGAAAGATTTTCATCTAGAAGAAGACCAAGCAAGAAACTTGACATACTTCCCTTTTTTCACATGTTGCTTACCAAATTTTATGTTAATGGGCTCATTTAGAGGCTTCTGAGGTGAATGCAAAATTATGAAGCTGGTTTTATCAACATTTAAAGCAAGCTTGTTAACATGTTTCAGTTCAGCATTTATTGCCCTTTGAAGTTTTTCAAGATTTTCTGACTCAAGGTAGATGTTAGTGTCATCAGCGAAAAGATAAAAAGCTAACTTAGATGAATCCTTTGAAATATCATTTATATAAATAAGGAAAAGGAGGGGACCAAGAACAGATCCCTGTGGGACACCACAAGCAACATCAAGATTGCTAGAACTATAGCCATTAACTGAGACATACTGTTTCCTACAACCCAGATAAGAACTAAACCAAGATAATGATGTTCCTCTGATACCATAGTGCTCAAGTTTATCAAGGAGGATTTTGTGATTAACAGTATCAAAAGCCATTTGTAAATCAAGAAAAATACCTCATTAGAATGTTCTTAATAAATTCATAATCATAATATTCTATTTTTAACAGAGTGGGCACATGTTAATTCTGATAGAAGCGGAAGGAACATAAAACACGTGTGTTGATAATGAATTGCATGTTTAGCATGCGGCTAAGATGTCGAACACTGGTTTTATTAAAGCATCTTAAGCTGATAAGCTTCTTCTTATTTTGATATGAATTGAGTTTGATTCATCTGAATTTAAATACGTGGTCAAGGAAGTGTACTTTAAAACGGCTGTTTACGTTCTTGTGCCATTGTTCATCATCAATTGTTGGACAGCGAGCGTTACCAAAACAAAATTCGCCACTTCTTATAAATTGGTTGAGAAGTGCAATGTCATTCATGAAGTGGTGTGTTGTAATTTACACGTTTACTTGTTCAAATTGTGAGAATTCTAGTGAGAAAACTCAACATAGGTTACAACAACGAGCACTGTCTTCAAAAGTGTAAGATTGCGAAGAAAACAATTCACGAAGATGGGATATAGTTACATGGTTTTCGTAGCTCTTGTAAGCACTTTGATCAGCCAGAGTTTTTGTCTTAGAAGTCTGGAGGTTATCGAACTAAGTCTTTGCACTCAGTTGAAAGGAATACAGCACAGAGAATTGGCTGATGAGTTGAAGAGGAATATTGGCAGTAAACCGTATGTGAAGTTGCTTGCAAAGTGTCAAAACAGAGTAAACGCTCTCCTCGAAGCGAATTTGGAAAATGGTAACCCGGTTGCTGTCACATCGCCAGGGTTTTTGGATAGTGATAATCTGCTAACTCAAGACATTGGGTCTTCAGCAGATGAGAATTTTAACAAGCGTCAAGTCCGAAGTGGTAAAAAGAAACGCGCGGTCAAGTGGCAGGTTAGAGGTGGCAAGCGGGGAGTAAGTCATCGACATATAAGCCAATTTGGGGATAAAAAGCACAACACTGGGAGTATGATTGTCGATGGGGAGAAAGAATTGCTCCTGCAAATGTATCATGGTTTGGATGCTCTAATGGAAGCCAAGAAACCTCAGATCGTAGGAGGGCAAAAAATTGGCGGAATTAAAATCAATGGAGGAAAAATCGGGCTTTCAAGAGCTCATTGTGCTCAAGTTGACGAGTTGGTCAAATCTGCCGAGAACATCAGGAATGATTTAAAAGAATGGCTGTTTTGGAATGAAGTCAAGCAAAAAGATACAGAGATCTAACTCTCAAAGGAAAGCAAAATGTTATTCTTGTATGCTTTGGATATTTTATTTGACATTGTAATCATAAACACCAATTGTATTTATCGCCAAATAGAAAAGTTGGAAGTCTGAAGGGAGGCTAATATGCTGAATTCAGTTGAAAGTTATTTGCAGTAAGATTTTCGGTACTTCTTTTTTGCTATTTTTCTACGAAAGGCATATTTTGATTAGCTAAGTGTACCGGATGGGTCAAAGATAGTTCACCGAACTTTACGATCGACAATTATTCATCGATTGAAACGTACTGTACAGGGTATGTAAAAAAGAGGCTACTTGTCGAAAAATTCAATTTTATCTGAAACGAAAGGTCTGACACAAATGAGATAGTGATTTTCTTGTATCCCGACTCGTATGCTTTCATTTAATATATAGTCTTTGCAAACTTGGTCTTCAGGGAGTTCACAAGGAGTAAAATAGTAAACACAGGTCAAAATGAGTTAGTATCCCTTTTAGACCTTGTTGTAATTGTATGGTTGTCGGAAGAAAACATCTAAGATAGCAGATCTTTCAATTTTTGATTTTCTGATTCTGTAATCAGCACAAGAAGCTTAGATTTAGAAATGGTTGAGTTATTTTGAGCAAATCAATATCATTAGTGATAAAACTTTCGACAACGAAAACTCTTCGAGAAGTTTCGGCGACGAAACTAACTTGTGCAATAACTTTAGCCGCACCATGATTTTCCAAAAGAAATTGTTTAACCCTATCAAGCCTAGGGTATTTGATGCTCCAGGAAGACTAGGGGGGGGGCTAATTCAGCCCCCCCTGTTTTATTTCTCTTCTGTATATGCTAGAGCCTGGAAACTTGGCATGTGTATAGTACATCATGAGATGAACCCAAATATGAAATTTATTTTTAGTTATGTCACGTGACCTGCTCATGACGTCACAATGTTGCATTTTCAAAATCAATAGGGTTCAGTACTAAAAATCTTCAATCGTTGATTGTGAGAAAACAAAAAGCAGTAGGGACATCAGTTCAATTTTGGTGTATTTTCTGGATAAATAGCAATTGCTTTGTAAAGAAAAATTAGCGAAAAGTGATGACGTCATCACACAGGAATTCAAAGAATTCGCGCATGCGTAGTGCCGAAATACGCTCAATTACGCGTTTAAATTTCAAAAAAACTAGTTGGTTGGATAGAGGATCAAAAGTAGTATATGTTCCTCGTCTTTCATCTTTTCATCACATTAGCTGTAGATTTTAATAGGATTTATTCGAAATTTTACACAGACATCTCTCGAAAATTGAATGTGTTTACCCCCTGGAATGAATTTAATTTTTCTAAAAAATTAATTTTTGATTGTAAGAAGGATAAAAACTAAAAGTCAGAAAGTTTCAACGTTGTAAGTGCACTTGGTAAAAATCCACAGAAGAAAAACCGCTAGGGGGGGCTGATTTAGCCCTCCCCTAGGCTTGATAGGGTTAAGTAAAACATTTCAACTTATGTGAGACATTTTCCGACGAAGCTATCTCATTTATGCCAAATTGAATATGTTGCAACGGTCGTAGAGCTTTACAAGAAAAAGAATGACGAGTTCTTCAATTGTTCAATATCTATTGCTAACAGCAAGGGCAAATAATATTTCAATAGAGCCGAACCGGATGTTTACATTTGCACGTTAGCCAATCAGATTTCATCATGACGTCACATAAACAAAAGAAACGGCGGGAGAAAGTACCCCTCACGTTTGGCTCATCGTGCCTGCGACTATATGGTAAATTCAGTAAAAATTGATATTTTTCAACTCAGCACTAATATCTTTAAATTTTCCTCGCGAATCTTTTTAAAAGAGCGCGTAAATCTGGGGATAACGCCTTTTGAAGTAGGCCCATCATTTGGGGTCTTCATCCTTACCAAATAAGCCCTCCAAAAACGAAGTAAAATCGAATCAGTGTCTTTTTATTTTGGAAATATCATTGCAAATACACTAACAAAGTCACAGCTGGCTCTTACAAAGTACCGAACTTTTAATACCGAGGCAGTGGCGACGGAGAAGGTAGCATATGATATCAGCCTGATGTCTTCCCTCGTCGTTGCGTTCCTAGAAATCAACAAGGATACAGGCTAACAAGGATGAAATGTGGTTTGATTTCACTGCAGCAAACATCTGAACCTTTTTGCTGAATTTTAATGATTCCTTTTTGTCGATTTCATTTTCAAAATATAATTTCATTTATAAACATTATTGATGATCATATCAGCTTTCATAGTGCAAAACAGTTTACACAATATTTCGCTGTAAATCCATGCAAGATTATCAGGCGAATGAGTAAAATCGCAAACATCTTAGGGACCGTTCATTATTTATAGAGAGGTTGGTACCGAAGAGAAATGGGTTGGGTAAAATAAATTTTCTGACATAAAAAGGTTGGATAAATGTTTTTCCTATCAACTTTTGAATTGGGTAAGAAGATTTTTGGGACCAGAAAACATTTCTCTTCGGTACCAACCCCTCTGTAAATAATGAACGGTCCCTTAAACCTATATCACAAAGATTGAAAATTATAACTCCCTACAGATTTACAAAGATCAGTTAAAAGTTGAAAATTAAATTAAAGTTCGTGACTAATTGAACAATTTCAATGAGTACGATGTCTCTTGTGTATTTAGTGAAGGACTGTATTCTCTAATAAATAACGATTCACTGATTTTTCGTTTATTTTATTCACTGTTTTATTTGTATAATTTGAACCTGAAATTTTGAAATCCTTTGTCCAAATATTTTGGTGTTTGCAGTCCCCAGAGTGATGCAGGACACGTGAGTATCTGTCTCGCCTATTGTGATCAATTATTCTTCTTTCTGTTTCTCCAACGTATTGTTAATGACAATCTTTTTCAGGACAGTTGCACAAATATACCACGTTACTTTTGTGCCCAAATTCAGTGGCGGACTGGCTCAGAATTTTTCACCGGCCATGGAGAACTTAAAGGGGCCCTAGTGGGTGTGGCCTGAAAAACGAGGGTGTAGTCAAGAGAAAATTTCGTTGCAATCAGCGGCATGGCTAGTGCAAATTAAGTGGGGGTATTAAAATGAGGGGGTCTTGGGGCAAAGCCCCCAGGAAAATCTTCGAGGACACTCCTTCTACTTTGGCTGAGAACACTTCTACAAATCCCTTGTTTGCCAGTGCTAAAATAGAATTCTGACCATTTTGTAATAGATTTTTTATAAATTAGCATCCCACGTCATTTTCTTCATTAAAAGAATATACTGTTACATTTTTCCAACGTTGAACTAAGGCTCGTGCTGCAGATAATAACTAATCAATTTTTAATTTGAAAAATTGATCGATGTTTTGTTGTCGTTTTCAGTGTTTTCGAGACCGAAAATTTGAAAAACTCGATTACAGCTCAAGAAAAAGAAGACTAACAATTTTACAAAAATCCTTGAATCTAATTATGAATTTTAGCAAAGATTAAGTCATAAATCTTCAAAATCAGTCCAGTGAACGATTTATCTTGGTCTGTCAAAAGTGGATAGTTTTCTTTGGCGCACGCGGTGTACCGGGTGTCCTAAATAAAAGGTAACAGGTTTGATCAGGGCTAGCGACGCAAATTTAGCTCCTATCAATTCGCAATAACTTTTACGTTAATCCTGAAAAGTTAACTTGAACATAGGTGCCATGTTTATTGATATTGGTGCTTCCCAAGTTGAAATATTATTCCTTAAAGTTCAAATTTGACTCCACCTCCAAACCAGAGCTTTGGCGTGTATAGTGAGATGTCCATTATTCGAAAGGGGACATCAAAGAGAACAATTTGTCTTTTTTGCAAAAGGGGCCTTTTTCAGCGAAAAGGGGGCCCTTTTTGCCATATTTTGAGGGGAGCCCACCGGCCACGGGCCGGTGGACCGGTGGGCCAGTCCGCCACTGCGTCAAATTCCGTATGGTCTTTCACTTGAAACTGTGTGCTTTTAGCTTTTTACTTTTGTAATCAACAAACGGTTTCGTTTCGGAATTCAGGTACTGTTTTAGGGTCTTTTTCATTTTAGCAAGGATATTTGCGCCTTTTATACCGGTGTATGGTAACATGAGTTGTATGCGGTTCTCTGATCATGAGATATCCTCTTCGGTAGTCTGGTTATCATTGTTGACGTTGTTCTCAATGTTGTTTCTCCTGTTGTCCTCTTTTCTCACTTCATCTGTCAGCAGGGGGTGGCGCCAGGGGAGGGCTAAAGCCCCTCCGTCGGAAGCATCAAGCCCCCCCCTCCGTCGGAGGAAATTTTTATTTATTTTTGGAGGGAATTTGGCAAAATGACGTACAAAAACTGCAGTTTTTAGTCATTTTAGCCCCCCTGTCGGAAGTTCCAGCTCCTCTGTCGGAAGATTTCTGGCACAACCCCTGTCTGTGAGTGACAATGCTTTCACTGAATTTACTTGGATAATCGTTAATTTTACAGAAAACATGCTTCAAATGTTCAAGTCCTTGTTCCATTGTCTTTTTCGTGGATGAGATCAGAATTGTTCGCTTTATAAGCCCCCTTAGGGTGCTTGATTTCCACTGCACAGGCGCATGTGATCTATGTAAGACCTTTTATTCAAGAGAAATTTAAATTTGTCGGCCATTAGCCTTTTTTTATACACCCTGTACTTCATTCTATACCGTTGGTAAGTAAAAAAATTTGCATCTTTCGGAAAATCTCCAAATTTGATTATTTTACCGATCTTTGAATTTTTTTATTTTTTATTTGCATCAAACACCAAATGACTTTAACATGGGATCTTGCTTTGTTCTTCCGGTAAAGAAACAATGAAATTACGGCATGAAAACCCTTATTTTGAGCAATAGTAGTTTACAAAACACGCTATATCTTATACCCCATTCTTTTTTATTTATTTTTATTTTTATACATTCCAATAAAAAGTTTACAATACATATTACTAGCTACGCTACTTACAAATTACTATACAATACTACTAAAACGATACCAAGAGGAGCAAAAGGCAATATCTTCCCCGCGGCCATTACATAGA
Source organism: Aurelia aurita (assembly GCA_004194415.1). Taxonomy (NCBI): domain Eukaryota; kingdom Metazoa; phylum Cnidaria; class Scyphozoa; order Semaeostomeae; family Ulmaridae; genus Aurelia; species Aurelia aurita. The sequence goes on from REGM01000094.1 coordinate 932,421, forward strand.
AGTAAACAACAGCATGGTACACCACTTTAACGAGCATCCGCCACTAAGGACGTTTGCTTAGTCTATATAATAAAACTCTTTTGGCTCCAGACCCGGGGATCCAGCACCAAAACCCCAGCCCATGCGAAACACGAAGAATTGCACACAGGCCGACGCCCCAGCACCAAACCCGACTAGGGAACCAAAAAATCCATGTCCCATTCACATTTGCAAGTTAAACCAGCTGAAATTAAACCAAGTTATCAAATGTTGCGTTCTAATTGGTCAATCTAACAAATCGATCCATTTGATTGGTTGAAATTTACCCCGGTTTAGATAAAGCTGGTATAACTGTGTCAGTGTGAATGGGGTATTTGCCAGAATCTATAATTGGTAATTTCATCTTTAAGTTCGAGTCCTGCACGACATAAAAGCACCATCAAGGACACGAGGCCTTTACATGAGAAACTCGTGCCGGTGTGAAATTTCAGATCGGCACAAGTTCATTTCGGTGTCTGGTCAAGGCCTTGAGAGTGTTTACATGAGAACAGGCGAAATTAAACTCGTGCCGGTCTGAGTTCGATTCGGTCTTTTAGACCGATTTGAAATTTCAGTTTGACATGAAAATCTCATGTAAACAGAATTTTTTTCAGATCGGGGCGAACTGAAAGCAGTAAAGATAGTATATTCCCCTGGGGCAAAGAAAGGTGCTATTGTATGTCATTTTTCATTCAAACTTAGATAAGAGAAGTATCGAGGAAAGTTCTGCAATACACACCCTGGGACCCCTACGACATGAAACACGAGGATCTAATAAGCGATTTGGTTAATGAATCAAGTTTCTAATATTATCCATGAGTTAAGTGGACAGACTGTAGGATGTTGTGCAAGTCTCTAGCTATTCATTTATTTCCTATATATATATTTCCTACATAAACCAAGGGCGCCTACCTTGTATGAATTGGGTTTATTCGCAGTTCAGTTTTCGTGACATAGCACAGCAATTGCTGCATTGTAGTCGTTTTATCCAAACCGGAAGACGTAAGATGACGCAAGATAATTTTGTGGTTTCAGATTCAGGTGTTGATGTAATGCGATATCAACAGTTACAGGATATGACAACAGGGAACCAGACAGCGCGCTTTTGATTGGTCAACACTGATAGACGTTAGAATTTGAAAATAGCCGCAAGTATAGAATAATACACGGATTATCAAGACAGCAATTGCTCCGTGTACTATGTCACGAAAACAGTCACACAAGGTAGGCGCCCTTGCATAAACTTATAAACTTTACATCGAACACCTCAATTCCATTCTACGCATGCGCAATGTAACTCTAAGATAATTTCAGACCGGTTTGAAGTTCCATGTAAACGCAACTCAAAACAGGAGACATTCCAAAATTCAAACCGATCTGAAATTTCAGACCGGCACGAGTTTGTCGTGTAAAAGGTGGCATTAAAATTCAATTTGATAATCATTACTTGTGATTTCGGAGTATGCTTCATAGCTAGAGCTTGTTTAAGCATAAATTCCCACAAATTAAAATCTATTTCAAGAACCCGAATATAAATTTTTCAAGAGAAGTCGTGAGTATATATCGAAAAAAGAAGGATAAGTCCCAACATCTGCCTCGCGGATTTTATTCATCTAATTGAGAAGCTGAGCATGATGAGTTTAATTTACTACATCCTAAATATGCGAGAATTATAGTGCCCACTGTTCAGCTTCTGAATGAGATAAATAAAATCCGTGAGGCAGATGTTTAAATCTATCCTTCTTCTTTCGACATATACTCATGACTTCTCTCAAAAATCCCTTTTCGCGTGCTCAATGCGACAGTTGACCATGCTGACTTCAGGCATCTTTTGCGGCTTCGTTTGTTTTGATTTATTGCTTGAGTGAATTCTCTTTGTCTGCGATCGCTAATCGCTTTGAAATTGTGTGTCAATCAAAATCATCTGATGCTATTGTTACAAGATCGGCCGTTCTGTGGTTTGACCCAAAAAACTGCAGCTTTTTTAATAAAAACTCGCACAAATTTGATGATCATATCAGCTTTCATTATCATATCAAACTTCAGTAACAGTTTTTTTAATGCAGGAACAAGATATCCGAAAAAATCGCTTGAAAACCTTAATTCCGAACGGCTTTATTTTATAAACAAGTTATTTTTAATCAAAAACTTCAAGTATTTTGCGAATTTCAAGAAATCAGGTAGATAGCTCTTGAAGAAAAAATCACTAAAAACTATAGCGTGACCTAAAAAAGTGAAACTTGGCTTGCTCAGTTAAATTTGTTTTAATTTTAATTGTTTCAAAGGCCACATTATTTTCAGCAATAATAGAAATTGTGCAAAATTATGCGAAATTATGCGAAATTATGCGAAAGATTTTGAAATGATATCTTGAAGCCCAATATTTTGAGCCAAAGGCTTTGGAAGATATCGTAAATCTTGCCCAGGATTCTTATTTTTACGATTTCACCCGGGGGGAGGGG
>REGM01000094.1:935329-951276 GCA_004194415.1 Aurelia aurita
GGAAAAGGAAGGAGGACAACGAAGATTAAGATAATGAGGAGGTGGGGAAGGGGCAGTGTAAAGGTCGAACATCGAACAACTCCCGGGGGGGGGGGGGGTACTTGACTTCAATTGTACGGGGGTGTGCCCACCAAAGACAAACATTTTTACCCGGCTCCAGAATTTTTCCCTCTGAACGACAGCCGATTCTAGAAAAAGTCGGCGAAAAGTACACTCCAAAACGTAAAAATTTGGCCAAGCAACAACCTGTTTTAAGAAAATACACCCTTTTGACAACCGGCTCTCGAAAAATTGCCTTCTTTCGACACCCGGCGCTAGAAAAAAGAGGTGAAAACGATACCCTGAAAAACGGCACGTCCCCGTCGGACAAATATACTAAGTACCCCCCCCCCGGGGATTTTTATTTTTGCCCAGGATTCTTATTTTTACGATTTCACAATGACTTTCGATTGGTATACATGAACCCACGATAAGATTTTTAGCACAATCAGCCATGTTAAAGTACTCGAAGAGACAGAAATATAGATCTGCTCAAAATTCCGTGCAATTTCGTGGTATGATTCAAAACCTAGCTATTGAAATCTCAGAATTTCGCTGATTGGAAGTCGTTGATAGGATAATCTATTTTGCAAAATTTAATTTGATCTTTCTTGCAACACCTCAGGGAGAAAAATTCAACATTAACTAAATTTTCGAATTTTGGTAATTTTTCAAACGCCGAAACATGATTTTGGGGCATCCGATAGATCAATTTTAACCATTAAGGACTCAGAGTTAAATCGATCTCTCAATAGAATTTTTTAATTGAGATTAGATCTCAGAGGCGTGATCAGAGTCTGTTATCTTAAAAAGATCAAGATTAAAGGGAATCGACATAGGTATACCGGGTTAGTAAAAAAATTAACGTTTGCAAGTCTTATAGTTTGCTGGCCACTCATCAGATTCCTTAAAACTGACAATCAATTTGTGGGTAACATGTCAACTTATACCTCATTCCCACTGACACGTTAAACCAGCTTAAAATAAACCATCCAACAAATAAAATTCATTTGATTGGTTGAAATTCAACCTGGTTTAGATAAAGCTGGGTTAACTTTTACAGTGTGAATGGGGTATTAGATACCATATTTCCTCTAACAAACGGCCCGGTGTTTATTAAATTTTGAAGGAATTTGGTTCGGCGTTTAGTAGAGGGAGGCGTTTATTAAAAATCAAAAAAATGTACTGAGGTGGTTCCTCAGTGGAAATATTTAACAGAAAGACTAGGTGGTTTTGCACGAAAGAGATGCAGAAAATCACACGAAATAAATCGATAGCAATGACTCTTCATGAAGAGATGCAGACAAGAAATGAAAAACTGCTACACTAGTCTTAAAATTTGAACTTAAGGCCAAACATATATAAGACTCAAATCATATTCAGCCTCTATTCATGTGAGCTATATTCATAACAAGTTAATATCACGCAAAATATACGTCTTATTTTGCAAAAAAACAATGCGTTCCGAGAAATCCAAGAGTTCCGCGTTTTCGAGTAGGGGTGGGGTGGGGTAAAGTAGCCTAATCTCGGGCAAGGAGTAAAGTAGGTTTATTAAGCTTTTTGCTTAAAATATCTTTCCTCGCCAAATCGAAGAAAATTCGACTATTTTTCTCGTAATGTCTACATAATAAGCTGCCGTTTTATACCAAACATTCGTCTTAGATGTATTTCCATTCGTTTTATAAAATAAATCTTCTCATTTCTTTTCTCATTTGCCTTCCGGGCCTCGCTTTCGATTTCTCGCTTATGGCTGTCCGTCATAATTTTGCTATTGCAAAGGAGGCTACGGACTCTATGAAATTGCGGGGGGTGGGTTGAGGAGGGGATATACAATTTCCAGGGGTCCCTGTTGTGAAAGTTTGGTCTTTTACAAATGAAACAACGTTTATTTCAAAGTCATTGAAGCGCTAAGATAGGAATCAAATGTTTTCCCCGATATCCGCCCGCTGCTAGCTCGTGGCCGAAATTCGAGAGCCTCGACGACGTTGATTCAAAGGCGGTATAGGAGTATAGGTACAGCATTACATCATGTTCCCGCGTTAACTGTTCAAACGAGAACCCAGGTCCTATATTCCTTGTTTCTTGCTTTGACGAAGAAGACAAAGTACCAGGCCAAGAAATTCCTTCGGATCTCGGAACACTTTTCGTAAGATAAGGTTCAAATCCTTACTGGTTGCCAGAGCACGAGGAAATCATCCAATTTCACGCTAATTAGCCAATGACATCGCCGCTTTCTAACCCCGTGATACAAAATCGGTCCTTTGAGGTAAATTTTCTAGTACCCTCACAAAAATTGAAATGGATGCTAAATTAATGCAGTTATTCGAATTTGTTTTTGACAAATCCTTGGGGGGGGGGGGGGGGGGTGACTAAGGCTAGTTGTTGACGGGGACGTGCCATTTTGCTTCAAAAATTGGACCCATAATTCCGCAAATGTCTGAAAAAACGTGACCCATAATTCCGCAAACCTGATGATAATGTGACCCATAATTACGCATGCCATTCTTGCTCAAAGCACAATACTACACACTTTATACAAAGCTTGACATTTAGTTTGTTAGTCTTTTTTCAAAATTATTAATACCAAGAGCATAAACGGAACCCAATCATGTATATCAGGTGTTGACAAAAACAGCAATCCAATTTATAAACATCAAATCAAAGTTGGTACTGTCAACTTTTATATGCTTGCATGATTTATATTGCTTACATTCCCTTTAATGTAAAACTGATTAATTGTGGTCCTGCCCTTTGAGACCTAGGAGTACTATCTGCTATATTGACAATCCAAATATTTCAGTATGACTGATGTAACAGATATACTGAAAAGCCAAATTCATGAGAAGGGACAATTTGTATTGTAATGTGGTCACCATAAAAAGTAACTAATTTTGTCTAAACACCAAAGTAATGTAATGTGTATCGCCTTTCTTGGTCAGTCAGTAGGGTCTGCGGGGGGAAAATGTGTAGGCTGGGGGCAAAATGGGTTATGTTGATATTCTGAACTTTTCAATCAACATTCAATACTGCAATACTTCAAAAAGGAGGGTAGGCCTACTAGTTCCATGACAGTCATGTATGTAGCTAGAGAAATATGTACATGAAGATTTGTTCAAAAGGTAATGTCAAGATATTATTGCAAATTAATTTAGAGTCGACGATTTAGAGACTTAACACCAATAAATGCATTGACTGGTTTAATTCAAATCATATGACAGCCAACCCATCTAAATTTCAGTCACTAATTGTTGGAAAAAACGATAATCATATTAAAGAATTCCGAATAAACAATGACTTTAAAATAAACGTGAGTAATGAAGTAACTCTACTTGGAATTCAAATCGATGATCAACTAAAATTTGACTCACATATTGATAAAATCTGCAAAAAAGCTGCCATGCAGCTTAACGCAATCAAAAGACTAGCTCGATTTATGGGTAACAAAGAGAGACAAGTAATTGTAAATTCATTCATCCTTTGTCACTTCAATTACTGTCCACTTATTTGGTTATTTTGCAGTAATGCAAGCCAAAAGAAACTCGAGAAAATCAACGAGAGGGCCTTACGACTAGCACTATCAGATTATACTTCATCGTACAGTAGTCTTCTCGTCAAGGCCGAATCTACTACAATTCATATTCATTCTATTAGGCTATTGGCGCTTGAAATTTACAAAACTTTCCACAACTTGAATCCAGCTTTTATGAAAGACTATTTTCTTCCAAAATCTACTGGGTATGATCTTCGAAGAAATGACGTTCTGTTCGTTCCTAAAATCAAAACTACAAATTATGGTATAAAATCTATTAGCTTTTTGGGTCCAAAGGTTTGGAATTCTCTTCCAAATGAGATAAAGTCGTCCAAAAATGCAAATCAATTCAAAATTCTCATAAAAGATTGGTATTTCGATAACCAATGCGCCTGCAACGCTTGCAGTCAATAAGTTCCATAATGCAATCTCTAAAATTGCTTCACGTTAGTGTATATTAGTGTCCACACTATTGTAAAACTAACATTAAAAAGGTATTATTATTATTATTATTATTATTATGCTATGTACTTACTGGGTTGCGTTTTACTTCTGTTCCGCTCGTGTGTTGTGTTGAGCTGCAACAATATTGTCTTCCTGTTTGGGATCGTCGCCATTGCCGCCTTGGCAAATTCTCATGTCTAAATGGTAGTTGTTGTTGTGCTTACTGTATGTCATGTTTCTTAAGTAGAATTTGGAGGCTTGCCTCAGTGAAGGAAATCAGCTTGAAAAACATGACAAACTAAAAACAGCAACAACCATCATTTGCGAGCTATGGTCAGCAATGGTGATGGTCAGAACAATAATCGTGCAGCCTAACACTGGATAGAAAATAAAATACAACCAACCTAAGTTCCAATAACCTTCTTAAAAAAAACCTAATATTATTTTGACTGAAGGATTGAGGAAATAAAGACAGGTGAAAACTGAGAAGAATTGACTACGGATCAAAATAAAAAATTGAAGCCTACAGTAGGCATAGGGCACCAAATTCCAAGAAATACAGATGAATGAGAATTGATTTTTGAAACTTACATTGCTTCCAAAATATTGATAGTGTATCATAATTGGATCAAAACTGAAATTTATCAGTTTAAGGAATGAATTTTGTCCTCTTACTTTTTGTTTGACAAAATATTCTGCTGGAATATCTGCTGTACTGTATACAGTATGACGCAAGGGATAAGATGATTTTATTAAAGAAAATATTTAATGTTATGATGAAAAGATTACTAGAGCCCAGGAGATTGCTTGGTAAATGAATTTTAGAACATAGCCCCACTATTTTCATTTCCCTTAGTGATTCATACTAAGAAAGAAGCTGACTAGTGAATAATAACTTTTCAACTGTTGTTGAAGTCTCAGGCAAGTGCCCCTCTGGTTCCAACAGAAATCAGTGGATGAAATCTATATTTTGGGTAGTTAAGATAATGATGGGGGTAGAGAGAAGGCCGCTTGCCTCTTTTTTCCAATTCACATATCAGTGGTCCAATTGTTTGATGATCTATTGAGATCTTTAAATACAATGGAATACAATATTCTATTCTTAGATCTCCCAGGCTCCTAACTTAAGTTGTCTGATATCTCTGTTTACTAACAAGGAGGGATTTTAATTCATAGTGAGATGTTGATTATGGGGTCATCAGGCCGGTGGGCCGGTGGGCCGGTGGGCCACTGCTCTTAGTGAAGTGAAAGCATAGTCAATAGAGAAACTCTGGTCTGGCAACGCACCAAAGGTCAAACGCGCATGTTATGCTAGAGCCCTTCTATTTACTATGGTGAAAGTTTTTTTAAATTTTCACATTTGAGTAATAAACGTTTCTTATCAGTTTCTCAAAGGAGCACCCTACACAGAAAATATTTTCCAGGACTCGTAATTTCTTAGTTTTTTGGTGCCCTGAGACTTTTGTTTCTTGTAGGAAGACTTTCTACAATTCTCTTTTTCCACTGGTCTTTTCTTGTCTTGCTTTTTCCCAGTTAAACATTTTTTCTGAAACAGGTACTTGGAAAATTTCTATATTTCACATTTCTACAACTGCTTAGCAACAAGAGAACTCAAATTTTGATTGACGCTTCTTTCTTTCGAGCCAGCCTATCAATTAGTTGACAATGTGCCGTTTGAGTAAAATAAGTTTGCAAGTCTGTAGTTTGCTATCTACTGGGTGTCCCAAATAAAAGGCAACAGATTTGATCAGGACCAGCATTGCAAATTTAGCTCCAATCAATTTGTAATAAGTTTTAAACCTATCCTGAAAAGTTAACTTGAACATGGATACCTTGCTGGTCAATATTTATGCTTCCAAAGTTGAAATATTAATCTTGAAAGTTTAAATTTGCCTTCACCTTCAAACCAGAGCTTTGCCGCTTTGGCCTAAGCAAATTCTTGAATTTATTTATTTATTTAATCATATTTTAACACAAATACCCTATCAGCTATATTAAATAAACTAAAAGAAAAATAAACGCTAAAAATATATATGTAAAAATTAAAACCTTAAAGATTTGCTGGTCTTCCTAGGGATCGTGCTTCGGGAAGGATGCTAATTTTGTAGGAATTCCTTCAGTTTCCTTTTGAAAGTGGTGATCGTGGGGCTCTTTCTAATTTCCAATGGGGTTTCGTTCCACGTTTTTGCACCAGAAAAGAAAAAACTTCTTTTGGAGAATTCTAGGTTCTGCCTTGGGATGTCTAGATCTAACTGATTTCTTGTTGGATAGTTAGATATTTGAGATCTGGTGATAAGTCTTCCGCGTAGGTTGTCCGGGCAGAGGCCATTCATTATTTTATAGATCATTACTGCCCTGTCAAATTTTATTAAGTTTGAGACTGAAAGCCAATTGCAGCTCCATCCATCCTTTAATCTAGAGCCCTCTATTAGCGTTCGTGCTCTATTTTGTATACGCTGAAGATGATCAAGCTTTGTGTTCGACAAGCTGCCCCATAGTTCATCACAGTATCTTAGGTGACTCTCAAGCAGTGCCTTATACACTTGATTCAATTTTGATTGCGGGAGTATGTTTTTTAGTTTCCGCAGGGACGAGAGGGCACTAAAAGCAGCGAATAAATCAAGGCTTTTTAGTTACGAGGCTCATTGGTGATAGGACACCTTTTCGGCTATATTTCAGTGACAATTTCTTTATTTTAACTATGAATTTAAAACCAACAGTTCTGCAGAGGGAAATTTATCATTTGTAAAAGCTCGATGGCAGCCATTTACCAGATCTACATCAGCCATTTACCAGAACAAACCGCTCCCCAGTCTCCGTCTTTGATTGTCGAATTGGTCTATCGACTTGATAAAATTTGAACACAATTAGATTATGTTATACGGTATTTGCTAGAGCTTACCTATAATGCATTTCCTAATTTTTCTTTAATTTTGATTCTTAATTTCGCTGTGCCTCAGGACTTTAGTTAGGGCAAAACATCAAAACTCTGGTTAAAAGTCAAATTTGAACTTTAAAGAATAATATTTCAACTTTGGAAGCATCAATATCAATAAACAAGGTACCTATGTTCAAGTTAACTTTTCAGGATTAGCTTAAAAGTTATTGCAAATTGATTTGAGCTAAATTTTCATCGTTAGCCCTGATCGAATCTATTACCATTATTTGGGACACCAGGTATGTATCAGATTCCATAGGACGGATTCTTCATGTATACCTAACATGTCAACTTAGATAGACAATATTAGTTGGGACGACTGCACTTTAGCGGACCAGCTTTATGTCATATCTCTCGCGAACTTGTTTGAACAAATACCCTACTAACCCTAACTAAACCCTACCTGACCCTAACTAACCTTAACTTACCCTAACTTACCCTAACTAACCCTACCTTACCCTAACTAACCCCAACAAACCCTAATTTACCCTAAAAAGCCTTTTTCCAATCCTAACCCTGACCCAAACCCTTACCCCATGACACATAACTTTCCCATATTGAAAGCTGGTCTGCTAAAGTGCAGATTAGTTAAAATCGGTCCTTTCGTTCTCAAGTTACAAGTGATCTTCTGAATATGTTTCGTCGCAGAATCCTTCTAAATAGGCCCCAAAATCTTGTATCAAATGTGCCAACATTTCAGCTCCACAGCGTCCGTGATTGAACTTAGTTGGGCATCTTATTGCCCAGACATCATGTTGTGTTAATACAGAGCAGCCTAGGCCATAATTTTATACATTTGGGACTTTTTTAACCGTCTTTCACCTTAATTTTTGTATTGTTAAGCTGAATTGTTAACAAATTTGATCAACGATTTTTGGAGGATTCTGAGATGAGGCTTTTTCATAAAATCGCTTGGATCATGTGAACGATAAGACCGATTTTAATCAACTGAATTTCATTATCTAAGTTGAAATGTTAGCAGCATAGTAATTATTAGTTTTAAGGAATTTAATGAATAGCTAGCAAACTGCAGGCTTACAAAGATACAAAATATGTTTTAACTTTTTGACTCATCGGGAGTTGCAAGCGAAATTATAGATTTTGTTGAAATCCTGTATTTTGATTTAACGTCAGATTCATTGATCAGAAACATTTAAGAAAGAGACTCATTCTGATGTATTGATTACGCCAAAACGTTTAGGCCTAACTACAAGCAAAGCAGCAGGCAATTTACCGAACTCCTAGTTCGAAATCTTTGAATTTCTTACAATACGAGGATTAGGATAGGCTATGCTGCTTAGAAGTCGAGGCGAGGCAAATTGCAGCGAACTGTATCGTATTTTTATTCCACAATCAAAGGAAGACATCAAGAATCCCTGTATACTTTATTGGTATAAGCACCATCCTGTGAAGGCGTTCGGAGATGGAATTACATTTGCGAAACACAAGCTGAGCCTGCTGGAAGGTGCCATAATTACGGCGAAAATAGATTCCGATAGATTTATCGATCCTAAAACTGAAGAGACATCAGGAAACACAACCATTTGTCAACTGCCTCGATGCATTTGGATTTACAATATTATTGGTTATCTCGGTGCCAAAGATGTTTTGTCGTTAGCAAGAACAAGTAAAATTGCAAGAGCGATTAGTTTCGATAATATCGTTTGGAAAAATATGTGTTTTCGAACATTCGAGAATCCAAACTTATTCAGTGTTGATTCGGAAAGAAGCCATTATTGGAGATCTGTAATATCTAGCGAAAGTTCAGTGAAGGACAAATTAAATGCAAACTACTGGCGGCTTGTTTTTATTGTTATGTATGAATTGGAACGTATGAGAAGCGTCGTGCACTCTAGGCGATTATCGGAATGCTCTGGCTCCTCTCGATGTTTCAGAGTGCCAACGAAGAAAGGTACTCTTCAGTTCACTGGTGTACCACTGGTCTCATGCGTCGAGTTTGTCGTTTACAACTACGAGCTCCACCCTTGGCACAGAAAAAGTTTTAGGGACATCACACCTTGGGATTGTAATACATTATTTGAAGAAGTAGGCCTTAAAATGGTAACAATGCGACACAGAGTTGGCCCACTCAGAAAACCTGCGTTCACCCTTTATACAGATCTTGGTGTGAGAGTTGATTTAAATGAACAGTTTCTGCCCAGCATGAACTTTAAGGCTTATAAATCTGGTGAAAATAATCTTATGTTATCTCAAAATTATTTGTACTCACGTGGAAAGTATAGTGATGAATTTGCATTGTATGAAATTAAATTGATAGGTTAGATGGATAGAATATGTCAAAGTTTTAAGACGCAATAGGGTAATTTTTCGAGCAACTGTAATGTATTCGTAAATTGAGCTTCAGTGCAAACAAACTTGTAAATTTTGAATTTTGATGAAATTGACAAATAGCGTATAGTTAGGACTTTATAATGAAAGTACTTCTGCTATGAGAAAATGAGCCCCGGGGCCTTCACTATCGGCTCAGAACGGGGTATGCACCAGAAGATTTGTGTAATGATCCAACTCCAGAATATACCGGGTGTCCCAAAAAAGTACTCATGTTTGTTTGAACGTAGCGCCATAATGGAAAGCGATATAAATTTGTGGTATTAACTGTCACAGTTCACAAAGGCTATGATGTCAATAGATGTCAATAGATGTCAATAGTTTGATTTTCACCGTAGGTTGAGCTTCTTGGAGTTATGATTTCCGATACGCGAAGACCATCGTCAAGACTAAAACAGTTGGCCTAAATGTTATGAAGGAGTCAAGCACAGGTCGTCCAAAGTTTTAAAAGGTTTCAATAGCAACGCACTATAATTCTATAATACTTTTGAAAGCAAATGATATTCAAATAATGCGTTTCTATTGAAACCTTTTAAAACTTTGGTTGACCTGTGTTTGACTCCTTCATAACATTTAGGCCTACTGTTTTAGTCTTGATGATGGTCTTAGCGTTTCGGAACTCATAACTCCAGAAATTTTTAACCTACGGTAAAAATCAAACTATTGTCATCTAAGTTGGCCTTTGTGAACTGTGACAGTCGATACCATGAATTCCTGTCGCTTTTCAATATGGCGCTACATTCAAACAAACGTGAGTACTTTTTTTGGGACACCCGGTAGGTGAGATTTAATACCCAATCCTAGAATACAACTGAGGTTTCCAAACAGTTTAGCCGGGATTTTTTATTTACCTACCGTGTGCGCCAAAAAAACTATCCACTTCTGACAGGCCACGATAAATCGTACACTAGACCGATTTTGAAGATTTATGACTTAACCCTATTCTAACTGGGGGGGGGGCGTTTTTCGCCCCCTACCAAACTTACTTTAATAGCTTTTAAACGATGCTAGCTATAAAGCTGAAACTTCTTGACTTTTATTAAAATTTAATTGGCAACCAAAAAATTAAAATTTCAATGCCTATTGTTTAGCCACGTGACCACCAGATGCCCTTATTTGGAGACAGGTCACAAAGAAAATCACTAAAACGGCTCTAATTTCTTTAATTCTTCTCAAATCTCATCAATATATATATCATTCGATTCGTCTCAATGAGTACTTTCATTTGATATATAATTTATCTATATTTGCTGAAATCAGCAATTTTTAAATTGTATGTTGTCATCAATCTTTATGACGTCATATTTCTAATTAATTAGTAATTTTTGATTGAAAAATCATGGAATGATTTCAAATATTGATGAAGACGTCTGATTTCACCAAGTAAATGCGAAATTGATGGTGTTTAAGCATCATTATTGCGCTAACAATTTTGAATTGAATCATATTGTCCATAATTAATTAGTTAATTAATTAGAAACCAAAAATATTGATATAAAACAACATGAAATTGCAAAGTAAGGATATCAAGCAGGTATTTGGATAGTTTTATAGTGATTTTACCCAGTTATTTAATAAAAATAGACCTTTTTATGCTAATAGCTCAATTTTGTCAAAATTTGCATTGTTTTTGGTTGCCTAGCCACCAGTCACGTGACTACCAACTAATTAATGCTATTTTTGAATTCTCCATTGTTCAATTATGATACAGTGCAAGTCTCATTATCATAGCTGTTATAGTTGCTGAGATAATTAGGGGGGGGGGCGAAAAACGCCCCCCCGGTAGAAAATCGATAAAAATTTACCTGGTTAGAATAGGGTTAATCTTTAGCTAAAATCCAGAATTAGATTCTGTAATGTTTAGACTAGCGCCCAGGATCCTCTACGTATTATATCTAGCGACGTGTTTTGTTGTGTTATTTTATTCATTAATTCATGCTTTCGCTTGCTGCAAGTTCACCTCGTTTATGGATATATACACTATCTTAAGGTTACTGTAACTCTTCAGGCAGCGATTAAGAAACTATATTTTCCACGGCCGTTCCTTAAACTATACCAAACAAAATTATATGTTATTCGAAGCAGAATTAAACGTGGAATACCATAAACACATAACCAGTTGATTAACCCTAATTTGACCGGGGGAACCCCCTGTCAGTTTTTTGCAGAGCATTTATTAACGTCACGAGGTATGACTCTCTAACTTTCTGACAACTACTAATTATCTATTAGCTACATTTTGACAATAAAATTTTTGAAGATCATCTGTCACGTGACAGATGAAATTACCATATTTGGAAGATGGTATTGAAAAAAAACAATGTTTTTGATGTTTTACGACCAGAATTAGTTTTAAACGTTGATTATTACACTTAAAGAATCAGCAAACAAAGAGCTTTCATTTATTATCAAGAACAATGGAATTTGCTGATATCAGCATTTTTAAATGATGACGTCAGATGTGCCGCCATTTTGGGTCAAATTTGCAAAATTTGAAGCTTTTTCCACCGGAAGTTGTAGAAAATGCATAGAAATGCGTTTTGCAATACATTTAAAGTATTTTGAGCAAGTTATTATCAATTTTTGGTCGTAAAACCCACTTCTTGATTGTGACGTCATCAATATTTCTCATTTTCTTCCAAAGTAACTGTCTAAAACACCATTAGGTATTATTTTTGAATTAGGAATGAATAATACGGCTAATAAGATGAAAAATAGCGAAATATATGATATCATAAAACCCTTCCCATTGCCTTAAGAATATTATTAAAACTTTTTCGGGGCAATAGAAAGGGTTTTATGCGAGGAGAAGCTTAGGCTCAGATGAGATCACTGCCAGAAGTCGATGAAAATTGTCTGCGATTTTGAAATCTAATGGAAGCGAATGTGTTTGGGTTATTGCTCATGGCAATATGTATAATGGCTGAAATCCTCATCTTTTCTTCTCATTTGTAGCGATTTATATCCATATTTCAACGAAGGTCAATATTCTTCGACCGGAAAATGAATCCAGCTCCGGCTCCAAACAAGATAAGTTTCTATGCATGTAAGAAACTCTGGACGGACATCTATCTACAATTGATTTATAAAAAAAGATTGCGAATAACTGCAGTAATTTAGCATCCATTCCACTTCTTGTGAGGTTACTAGAAAATTCACCTCGAACAGCCGATTTTGTATCAAGGGACTAGAAAACGGTGATCTCATTGGCTGATTAGCATGAAATTGGATGATTTCCGCGTGCTCTGGCAACCAGTAAGGGTTTGAGCCTTATCTTGTTTTTAGCAGGGCAAATTGTAAATCAGGTTATTCTTTTTATAACTGAATGTATTACCCTGGTTAAATAATGAAAAATGAAAAAAATAAAATGAAATGAAATGAAAGTGCTAGGTCAACAATCGTCCTGTTGCGAAATTCTGGAGTAGTTGCAATGACGCGCCAAGCAAAGCCGTGGCCAGCACGATAATTTAACGAGAGTCCATGCTTGCTTGACCTCATGGCGCTTGCCAGTTTGTATTTTTAACTCCCTTGACATAGGAACGCAGAACCTACTACCTGCACGAAAGTATAAAATCAATGAAATCACAAAGAGAACGATATTTCTTTGTATGATTGAAAGTATTTTTTTCATTTTTTATTTCTATTTTAGATATATTTACCCTGGGGTAGACTTACGACGTGATTCCTTGTATTCGTTCAATATTTATAATCTGATTTTTTTATTTTCTCTCATATAACCATCCAATTCAATGAGCGATACTGAGACTTATGTAATGAGTATAACCCTGGGGTACAATTCAGTTAATAAATCGTTGTCAACTCTTCAAAATTCTTGCAACATATTTGTTTGATGCAGCTACTTGCAAACTTATCGATCAGTGATTACTGGGGCTCTATTTACTTTTCCTGTAACGAAGTCTATCAAATTTGGGCTCTCAATCCAAACTTCTTTTCTGAAAAGTAAAAGATCTATTCTCGTTAATTTCGAGTGTAAATTAAAGGCTCTTGGGCAACCGGCATGCATTGCAGCCGTATTTGTAAAGGTGGCCTAATTTCATGCTGCATGAAAACCAACGAAAAACAAAACAAACAATCACAATGCATGCCGGTTGCCAAAGAGTCTTTAAGACACGTAATATTCACCTTCTGAAACAGATAAATGAAATTCCGATGAAACCTGTTGAAACCTAACAAAACAGAAGGAGAAACTTTGCAAATCATTTCATCAGCTAACATCAACTAGTCGAAAACAATAGATCATAAAATACAAGATCTTTATAAGATCTAGGAAATATAACAGGAGCTATTAACGTCCAAATATAGGTAAAAACGCTAAATATGCCACTACACAATTTGATCCAAACAGCGCCCCATCCAGCAATAAGTTTAACCGAATGATGTTCGCCCTCTTCGGGCCTATACCAACAAGTTAATGTCATCATCACATATAAAACAGCAAGGCACAAGACTGAATGAAAGAACGAATAACTGTATTCCACACCGTCATTTTCATCTTCCAGAACTGCTGTGCTGTTGTCAATATATGCTGGAATATCCGCGCGGTATGTTTCTTGTCCGAACGGAGGTTGGTGACGGCGATTTCGACTTGACGTATACGGCGACTTTGCGTTACCATATTGAGGATAATCGACTTTCCGTAAACACAGTACAAGGAGAATTGAAAAAGTTAAAATTAGGCCAACTAGCATTTGAACATTCTTCATCGGATCCATCGGGTATGTGTAGTCTCTGTTCGGATTACATCGATCATCAGGTTCATTTGATAAAGTTATCCATAGGATATACGTACTGTATGATGTCACAACCGAGGACTGAAGCAGCCCTGATTTAGGACGCGCTTGCTGCACGATAGGGTTTATCGAGATGCATGTTGCCGATGCACACATATATACGTGAAATGCGATGAAAAACGTGTTATTGCTGCATTCTGCCGTGAGGCCGTAAGTCTTGAATAGGAATATTGTCGCTATAGTTGATAATATATACAAGGCAAATGTCGGTACCCATAACAGTAAGTAAAGGTATAAAGACTGACATTTAGTCTCGCTATTTTCTATCGCTTTGACTATCTGAGTATTAAAACAGTGCACGATATCAACAAGTAAAATAAACTGGAGTATGATATACGCGAATGCTGAGTTCAAACCAAAGAAATGCCAGATCTCTCCTGTGTATGACGTCTTCGGGTAAAACAGAAATGCAACAATGCAAATTAAGATGAAGGCAATTTTTAATATCCAGAAATGATTATGTAAATAAGCTCGTTTCTGAAGTGCGTTTGTGACTCCGATAAGCATCAAAGACATGATGAAGTAGAAAGCACTCAGTATCATGAACATCCGATAAACAGGTGCGGGACCGTGCAAAATCTCGCAAGTCTTGTGTCCGATTTTTGCGCAAACTCGTTCCGTTAAAATCTTGTCTAAAGCCCTAGGAGTTAATAACACCATTGAAACGATCGTGACAAGCAATAAGATTAAGACGCATATTAGACGGGTTATTGTAGATCGTCGTATTGGTTTTAGGCCCAAACATCTCCATAGTTTACTGCATGGCCAACAGAGGCAGCAAATCAAGTACCATGCCATTATTTCGCTGTTTTCTTGTCATGTGTCAACGCCTGATCAACCAGTCAGCTTTCAATTACAATGTTTTCTGGTTTTTTTCCAGTTCTAATGATATTTTGTCGTTTATCGATTGATTTTACATTTTGCCATCAAATCATGGTAATCATAATCATTTTGCAACCAGCTTGCAAGACCGAAAGATCATCTGTTGAACAATATGCTATGCATGTGGCATCACAACCCTGTTCATGCACAAGAACAAAGATCAATAGCCTATGCCGACTTTAAAACAGTTGCTAATTATTCTGATTGCATTTTTAAGTTAAGCAATTTCTCTTGATAAATTTCGTCTATTCTTGTTGAACGATGCTGTTGACCGAGATCAAACTGTTGATAAAAACTTGTCACAACGAACTTTTGTGCTGCTCAACTTTTTCGTTAGATCAAGAACGGCACTTCACCCATTTTCTTTTTCTTTGCCAGAGCAAACGTAGTGTCTAATGTAATAAAACCCAATCCCCTTGTACAAAGTCATGTGCTTAAAGACCCTCTGCTAACCATGTGGTTTTGCACGCCGTTGCTGTCCCAGACTGCACTGCAATTGGACTTTCAGATTATCTGAAAGTCTCTGATGCAAGGCCGGTGTTGTGCTGTATTCTCATGTGCAGCACGCAAAGCCTCATGGTTAGCAGAGGGTCTTTAAATACACCCTTTTAAAATATTTATTTTGTGGATAGCGGAGCTCGATATTGTTCCAGGTAGATTAAGGGGTAAAATGGGATCTGAGATTTGACAAAAATGACACTCTGGGAAGGGGATTATTTGTGCTGAGACTAGGATTATATGAACTGGGACCGGAAATACGGCTTAGTTGCGAATATAAAGCCCGTGTCTAATTTTTACTAGGAATTCTGGGAATTTTCAGGTTAGGATAAACGACAGTTTTACAATTGTTTTGTAGTCAGAGACGTAGGAACCGGGGGGGGGGGGGGGGGGGGCCGGGGTCCCTCTCCCCCCCAAGTTTTTGCAAAAAAGAGAATTTTCCCTTTTTTTTGGGGAA
>REGM01000094.1:951695-968484 GCA_004194415.1 Aurelia aurita
GGGGGGGGGGGGGGGGGGGGCACTGGGGTCACGTGCTCCCCAAGATTTTGCAATAAACGAGAAATTTCCCTTTTTGCTTGAGGAAATGCCCCTCTAGCTTAAGAAAAAGTGCCCTTGAAGTGTCTGGCCCTGGTTGTAGTGAAAATACTTGTCGGAAACCTCACCCATTTTCTGGGATTGTGTCTGCAAATCCCGCCTACTATGGGATTAGGCAGGGGCGGTCAAGTACTGTAAAATTCTTGACCACACCTTTGTCCTGAGAACAAAAATAAACCAACCCGGTTTTTGCCGAGGTTTATCCAAGAAACCCCAGAAAAAGCCAGGTTTTTGGGACATAGCTGGTCAGCATAAATTTCAGGTGCTCTAGCAGAATTTTGAATGCTGTTTTCTCAACATCTTAAGGCTTTTGAAATCCATTTGACGATGTCCTTGAAATTTCCAGGAAAAAGCCAATTTTTGCCGAATATTGGGTGCACTGTTGTGACCTCTGTCCCAAGTTTTCTGAAATCCCACCCGGTTTTTATATTTGTAATTGTGAAATACGTATTTTGAGTTGATTGGTGTTACCTCTGTCCTTAGTAATTGTCGGATTCCACCCAGTTTTGAGCAGTTAGTCCAATATTGTCCATGAATTTACCGAAAAAAAAGCAAAAAAAAACTAGGAAAAATTTGTTGCCCATTGATTTGAAGAAATAAGCGAAGAATTTTCTTAAATTATTACGATTTCAGTTCTTCGTTGATATTGGGCAAGAAAAAACCAGTGCTGACAGCGCGAAAACAACCAGTTTTAAGGACAAACCTTGCCAAATGATCTATTGTCCAGTAATATTCAGGAAAAAAGCCAAACTTACTGAAGGCAAAAAAGCCACCTTTTGGGGACAGAGCTGGTCCAAAGTTCAGAAAAAAAGCTAAGTTTTGGACAGACTGGAACCACTGTCCCCATAAGACATGACCACCCCTGGATTAGGTGATAACAGAAATTCTTGTAGTGAACACCCCTATATGACTCAATAGGCAAGTGCCCCCCCTGGGAAGATATGGAAATACCGACCCATATTTATACAAAATGTATAATCTGTATACCCATATTCCCCATATTTTTTACCATTTTCTAATAATGTATACATATTATCATACCAATATCTCGAAAATTAACATCCAAGTCTTTGTTTACACGGGGTTTACACCAATTTTCAAATATAGTATACCGTGCGCGAGTGCGCGGCACTTTTGAATCTTTAAGCAATCTCTACTTGGAAACGAGGCAATTGCAATATTTCTGCCATTTTCGAGAAATTTGATGATTTGATAAGTAAGACAAGCTAGCAGATATTTGTATAGTTGGTTGTTTTGGAGATTGAAAATTGCAAGCAATATACTAGCCACAATGTAAAGAATTGGAGGTAAAAGGGCATCTACGAAGTAGAAGATGGAGGACGTAGAGAAAGACGGTAATACTAATAGAAAAATTCGGAGCAAAACAGAAAACACAGTATATTTAATTTACTATTATGGCGCGACTGTCTCAAAAATGTTTGGTTTAGTTAGTGTCATTTTGATTTAAAATTATCGGTCGGTCGGTCGGTCGGCAATATGATCAAATTTCAATATTTCCCAAATTTTTAAGTCGGACAATGTATTATTGAATACAAAAACACAAAAACTGAAAATCTTTGTTGTTGTTTTCCTATTATATAAAATTTATTAGACGCCCGATCCAAAATTCTGATTTTTTCTTTTTTAAAACCCGGTCGGTCGGACGACACTAACCAAACATTTTTGAGACGGTCGCCTATTTATTTTCTGCTTGCACGAAAAACAAGCTCCCGTCACGAATTTTGATTTTGTGGACCCAAAATTTACATAGAATCTTGTTTCTGTTAGTAGTGCACCCTAGCTATTTTATAGTTGACTTTCTCAATAGTTCAATTACCAAAGATCTCAGTCCACTGTATTTAATTTAAAGGGCCTTTTTGCAAACCGGCATGCTTTGTTGTACGTGAGTGCATCCTTCTGTGTGGTTTCTTTGTTGTCGCCATTTTAATAGTCCACTAAAATGGCCGACAACAAAGAGATTAGAGATGACACGTTCAAGACATGCTGGTTGCATTAATCTACCCAGAGATTCCAGCCTTTCAAATAAAAGGAGGTTTTGCACATGTGTGCCGTTGTTGCCACAGCAGAAGCGCCTGCGCCTGCGCAATAAGTCAATCTTATATAAAAATGCGCACATGAAATAGAGGCTGCGTGTGTTAGGCCATCAACTGCGCGCGGTTTTTCTTCCGCGCGCGAAGCAAAGTTAATCAGTCTGGGACAAACACAAAAGTACCAAAATTATGCATTTTGGCAAAATATTGTTGTGTTGCTTCTTCTTATTGTTCTTATTCTTGTTGTGTTGCTGCTTCGTATTGAATTCGAAAGAACTCTTATCTGATCCCAAGTGCCTTATCCTGAACTATTTATAAAATTTAAAGTAGTTCTATTACTTGCCATTAGTCTCTACACTCGTTACGATTTTTGTTCTTAATATGGCCGAAGCTTTCGCCTCACCTCTGGCTCTGAGGCCTCTTCAATGTGCTTAGATTGTTGTTGTTGTTATTGTTGTTACGTAGTCATGGGAACAAACCTAACAAAACCCACCATTAATCAAAAGAAACACCAGGGGGAAACCTTTTTTATTCCATATTAAAAAAATATACATATAGTGCGATGTGATTGAAAAAGTTATTTATTTGGTAAAAACGGGAGGCCGGAAACCATGATTGAGAACAGGAGGTTTCCAGCCTAAATGTGACAGTTGGAATCTCTGTCTACCAGGTGCAGTGAAAATTGGCAAATTTGTACCTAGATCAGGAAACAATTTCAAGTTCCTTTTTTTATTTATTTTAAAATTCCAAAATACAAATTTCATTAAACAAAAACTACAAAAACAACATCAACTAAAGGTTATATCATAATCGAAATTTACAAAGTTCACACAGTATGAAAAGTTGAAAACGAAAAATAATAACTAAGGAAATTTGCATGTAAGGAATTTCTTAAGGAGGTGAGCTCTCTCTATAGATAAACTAATCGAGGAGAGATATACATTTATAGGAGAGAATTACTGGATCGAGTATATAGCTGAAAATGATTTGTGCTTTGAGATCTGTTACTTGATTGAGGCACTGATTTGATTTGATTTGACTCCACATGTTTAGGGAGAGTTGCCCTTCAGCAATGCTGATTTTCAAGGGGCCCTCCACTAGCATACAAATCAAATCTTTCAATAGAGCACAGGGAAACTCCCAAATCATCCAATTTCACGCTTATTAGCCAATGACATCGCCGTATTTCGATCCCATGACCGAAAATCAGCTTTTTGAGACAACTTTTCGAGTACCTTCACGGAAATACAAATGGAAATTCGGCTAATAAAGATACAGAGCTGGTTTCACCACTACTCGATTCTACAGGCCCCACTCCATATTCGTTATTTTGCATTTGGTTGATATCTCATCAGGGGTCGGCGTTACATCGAATTTCATCCCTTCGAATATTGGCCTATGTTAAGATATTTTTTGGGAACGCTACAAATAAGATATAGCTTCCAGAATTTCATATTTTACGTGAATTATATCATGGAATAATCTAAAAATGTTTGTTATGATAAAATTTCAAAATCCTTGATGAGTCATTGCTATGGGCTACCAAAGAGGGTAAATGGCCTACCGTCATCTGCAGCAGAATCCCAATAATCGGCGTGAAATCAATTTCTTTCGCTGTACTACGGCAGTGGATCTATTCATGAATTTGATCAAGACAAATCCCACTTCTTTCCATCATTTTATCGTTGTTAATTTTGACAAAATGTGATCAAATTTCACAGCCTCTGCAGCGAACTCTCCAGTCCAAGTTTTGTTGTTGCAAACACCTAGGGAGAATTGCGTACAACAAAAGTTTGTGCAAGGCTCAGGTCCCCCAAGGTCCCCCATATGACGCAGCGATTCATCTTTGAGAATAGATTGCACACTTCTGCGAATATATTGAAGGGGTGAGGTTTCCTAACACAAAAGGTACAGTTTTTCGATATGACAAAGCGATTTGCTAGTTTTAGGAAGGCTTGTTTTCTTTTTATTTTGCTCTGAGAGAATGCCCTCATGTGCGTGCAATCTACTCTCAAAAGTATCAATTCTCTGTGTCATATGGGAGACCTTGCACAAATTTTTGTTTTACGCAAGGTGTTTGCAGCGACAAAACTTGGACTGGAGAGTTCGCTGCAGACGCTATGAAATTTGATCACATTTTGTCAAAATTAACAACGATAGAACGATGGAAAGAAGTGGGGTTTGTCTTGATCAAATTGGTGAATAGATCCACTGCCGTAGTACAGCGAAAAAAATTGATTTCACGCCGATTATTGGGATTCTGCTGCAGATGAAGGTAGGCCATTTACCGTCTTTGGTAGCCCATAGCAATGACTCGTCAATGATTTGAAATCTTATCATAACAAACATTTTTAGATTATTCCGTGATTCAATTCAAGTAAAATATGAAATTCTGGAAGCTATATCTTATTTGTAGCGTTCCCAAAAAATATTTTAACATAGGCCAATATTCGAAGGGATGAAATTCGATGTAACGCCGACCCCTGATGAGATATCAACCAAATGCAAAATAACGAATATGGAGTGGGGCCTGTAGAATCGACTCGTGGTGAAACCAGCTCTGTATCTTTATTAGCCGAATTTCCATTTGTATTTCCGTGAAGGTACTCGAAAAGTTGTCTCAAAAAGCTGATTTTCGGTCATGTGATCGAAATACAGCGATGTCATTGGCTAATAAGAGTGAAATTGGATGATTTGGGGGTTTCCCTGTGTGCCCTATTAAAAGATTTGATTTGTATGCTGCCCTCCACTATAAAAAATTACAAAATTAAAATACTATCAAAAAACTAAATTACCCTAATTACAATTCAATTCCAAAAACTACTATTAAAACCTTATAATTTAAAATGAATATTTACAATAAAACAAAAAAGTCCAAATGGCAATCACCTACAGTATGTACAGTATATCCACCTAAACAATAAATTGTTTGAAGCTGTTCAGGGAGGATGACTGCTTACATTCAGCTGAGAGGCCATTCCATGACTTAGCACCTCTAAATGTAAAAACATTTCTGTCCTTTTTTTGAGTTTTTCTTTGGTAACCTTAGATCAGTTGCTGTATTCCTAAGATTCATAGTGGTCAGCATGGATGTTTTTGTGAAAAGGTTACACAAGTATTGTGGAGCCAGCCCATGAAGAGATTTAATGACCATAATGTTAGACTCATTAACAATTAGCTTGTCTATGGTCTTCCAGCCAAGTTTTTTTACAAGTGGCCGACCCGGGGCATCAAAGCTGCTGCCAGTTACAATACGGGCAGCACGGTTCTGTAATTTTTGCAAGCGGTTGATATGAGTCACACCACAGCAGCCCCAAACAGAACAACAGTAGCGAAAGTGTGGCTCAACAATACCTGTGTACATAGTTCTCAGAGTTTCTTCTGGCAGAAAGGATTTTGCATGCTTCAGTTCAGTTCAGTTCAGTTCAGTCTCATTTTAAAATCCACAACATACAAGTTTCAATATTAAAAATACATAAACTAGGTACAATACTACAAAATATAAAACAACAGTACTACCACAACATCTACAATTTTAGGGGGAAGATATATGAAACCTGTATGAGGGAATTTCTTAAAGGAGGAGCTCTCTCAGTAGATAGACTAATCGAGGAGAGAGCACCCCCTATGTAAAAACCTATATTTTCAGCAATCAGTATGATTTCAAAAGCTGCGTTTTGTGCAAGAGACCCTAGAATGACGACAGTGAATCCAAGCACACAGAACCCGCTCCAGACAAAAAACCAAATCCACAGCTAACGCTGAGGAATGGTTCTATGCCCGAAACAGGTCCCAAGAACAAGAACCCACCAAGCCACTCCAAAGTCTGCATGATTTGATAAATTTTGAGATTGATGCTAAAAATCAAAGTTACAGCCATGTTTGAAAAATGCAACCTAAAATGTGAATTTAAAGGGCATATGCCACGAACCCGACCAGCCCCCACAAGACGATTCCCCCACCACCCATCACAAGGCACAGGACAGAGGATGAACTCTCATTACAATAAAAATTCAGCCGCAATCCCGCGCCCCACAACAAACAACAGAGAGAACCGCCCTTCAGAAAGCCAATTGCTCTTGAGACCTTAGAGGAAACTGTCTTAATTTGTTCCTTCCAATCCAATGTGTTGTCCATCTGCACTATCTGCACACCAAGATATTTAGTTTTTTGCACAACTTCAAGCTCATTTTCATGAATTTTTAGCTTCACAGATTCCCTTTGATTTTTAAGAGCTGTTTGCTTTTGGCTTTGTGGAAATGAGTATAGAATGTGTTTTCATTACATTGAGTGAAAGTTTGTTGCCTCTAAGCCATTTGTCAACCTGTGTGAGATCATTGTTTATGGCCTCAGTCAACTGATCAATGTCGCAGGATTGGTGGCAAAGGCTTGTGTCATCAGCATACATGGACACACTTGATTTTCGGACAGCTCGTGGGAGGTCATTAATATAAATGAGGAACAGAAGGGGTCCAAGACATGAGCCTTGTGGTACACCAACATTAATATCCTCAATTGATGAGTCTACACCATTGATGAGTCTACACTGTCCTTCAATTGCTGTTACTCGATTTAAATGGTGTACTGGACTGGTTTATTTGCTGTGCAATGAAGGTTTTACCCTTTGAATACTAAACAATATTGATGATTAAATACAGCAAATGGAAAATGAAATCAGTATGAATCACTATTTACATGTTTGAATTTGGTATGGTGGGAAAAGAAAGATTTTGGTGTACAAGTTGCTTCAGCTAACTGTTGAATATTGGTCTAGTATTCCTAAGATATTTGCCAATCCTGATTAATTTTACCATTCCCTAATGTGAAGTTTTTCTTTCAGAGGGCTGCATTTGTCAAAGATGGCCCATGCTGGTAATGGCACTCTCTTTCTTTTTACTTGGTGTCGCTGGTATCATTGTCACATATGCAATGTTTCGTGACAAGAATTTGGAACAAACTCATCATGTAAGCATATTGTATAATGTATATATACATATTTATATAGTGATTTTGATAGTGATTTTGAAACAAAAACCATTTGTATTTCAAATACTGAGACTAACTGAATCTTCTTAAAAATCTATGACAATGTGTAAAATATTAAAAATCATATTTTACACGTTTTTAAATCGAAATAATTGAGTTCTAGAGGTTCAAAGCTCTCATTTGACACCAATATCATCACCATAGGACAAATACAGATGAAAGTAAAAAATATAGGTGTTCACGGGTTGTGGCAAAGGTCGAGACTTTGACCTTTGACAAAACTTAAACCGTCTGACCGAATCGAATTTTTTTTGCAAATTTCATTTTTCATACATGTCAGCAAATCTGGAAAGTTTCAAACATATCCGTGAGGTTAGCACTTTTTAGGTAGGTGGTTACACTTGACATGGAATGTCCCAGCCTCAAATAAATAAATGCTGCCATTTTGAAAATGATCAAGATATCAAAAAATTTCCACGGCAGATTTACAGGAAAGCACCCTAAATTACTTTCAAGCCATTTAATTTAAAAAAGTATGTAAAATAATTTTACACCCACCTTTTCAAAGATTTGAGCCCTATGCTTAATTCAACATAAATCAATGTTATAATTTATTTATTTCATGCAGCGTAAGACAGTAGTTTTGTCCAAACTGGTCATTCCAACAGCAGAGCTTCCAGCTATCTTATTTCTTCAACATGTGTGCTGAGCAAATCACCATTATAGCGCAAACTACACCCTTCTTTATCCAACTGTAAAGAAAGTGATTATTATTATTATTATTATTATTGTCAATTATGTAAATCTCAGACTTATTGCTGTTATTTGTCTGGTAAGTATCTTTTGTCTTTTTTATCCTTGAAAGCGGATAACAACAAGTCACCAAGGGTCTCAAGGTTCTTTCTCCTGTGTCCTGTGTCTCTAAAGGGAGAAAACTTTTCGCAATATCCTTGCTGTTCCAAGCAATGCCGTTTTCTGAATAATCTCCATGGCAATCTTCACATCCGACTATTGTCATTATCATTATTATTAGCATTATCATTATTATCATTATTATTATTACTAGCTGCTAACCTTGTTAAGTGAAGTGCTGCGTATGTCTTTGTGGCTTTAATTTTGTATAGACGCAGAAGTCATAATAGTTTCAGGTAAGTAGGCACATTGAGGTATTCTGGTTGCTATGTGGTATAATACATTTGACATGTAAAACACATGCATACGAAGTTATTTTCGAGTTACAGGAACGCCAGAACGTATCCACTTGGTGCCAGAGTAGCTTTGGTGCGACCTCAAAGATGACAGTTGCTAGGAACCTTGTAGCTACTTAAAATCAAATTTCACATACTATTGCTTAGCGAAGAGCAAACTTTCCCTGCAGATCGCGCCAAAAAGATTTGAATCGTTTTGAATCATTTTGATAAACGTCAATAGGATTACATGTGAAAATTTTAGAGAAACGTTTTACTCTCTTTAAAAGCTAAGCATTCAAAGACGAAGCATCATCAACGATACAACTAATCTAATTGGCTGCATTTTGCGGCTGTTTTGCAAGACGCTCTTCCCTTTCAGATTCAGTTTCATTTGCTCGCTTTTTGGCTGCATTCGAACGCTTTCTTGAAAGTTGCTCCTGTCTTTTAAATTCACTTTCGTTTTTACGTTTGCTGGCCACAAATTGACGTAATTGTTTGAGTTTGTGTTGCTAGTCACTTTCAATATAGCTCTCAGTGGAGTTTTTCCTTTTTCTTGGATTAATAAATAGATAAATATTGAAATATGAAAAAAAGAAATATTAATGGGGTAAATTTGAAGAATTCAGATTATGAAATGTGACAGAAACCACTTCAAAGAAAATAGCATTCAGTGCAGTGGCTAACAAGCGCAGGTAATTTTGTAAGGAAAATATGTTTCTTAAATTTAACAGCACTGCACTGCCATTTATATCCGGCATGCCAAAAGAGTTTCTAGCATGAGAATCAAATACATAAAACCCTGAGTTGGCATTGTGAATAGTTGATATCATGAAAATTGCATTGTTGTTATTTGTAAAGACATTCTCAAGTGCTGTATGCAAAGGAATGAATGGTGAATCATTATTATCTTGTGCATTACTAATAAAGAAAGAGCCTTGAGAAACATTACCAAAACTAATTGAGCTTCATGACCCATTAGATTCATTTAATTTGCTGTTTGTTTCAGTGGGGGGTTTTGCAGTAGTAGCTTTTGTTGCCACAATGGGCAATTCACTGTTTATCACCACAAGGGGTGATTAGCTTTTTCTTTCCACAATCTGCCTATTGTCCCTTTGTTCTTTTGTCCACAAACATACTTTGCCCTTAATTTTTTATTAATCCCGTCTAGATAGCTGCTACGCATGCGCTTTGCAGCAATTATTATTATTATTATTGTTATTATTATTATTATTATTATTATTATTATTATTATTATTATTATTATTATTATTATTATTATTATTATTATTATTATTATTATACCATAGCAATTAACACAAAAGCGAAGCAGCTTGATAATGGCACACATAATGTGAACGCTACTCGAGAAGAGCATGATCATTTTGCAATTTCAACGAAGGGAAAGAAAGACAGTTTTATCGCTGTTTTACACAGATACAAGGAAGATCTGGGCTAAAAGTTTTATGTCTAATACATTCACAAATTGTTATTACTGATCATTAAAAGAAAGCAAATAGTTTGATCTGCAAGTCGTTCGAATAATCAAGCCAGCGGAGTTTTGGAGGCGAGTGCGGAAGCGCTCAGGCTCGATCGAGCACCTCTCGTTTCAGGGCCTGGCACGGGTCTGGATCAAGCAACTTCTTTCTACATTTTAGCTCGAAAGGTTCAAGTGATTTGCATGAGACCTTTGTGTACATTTGAAAATTTGACAGATTTCTACATAATAAGAAACGTTTCACTCCATCTAGACTCTTTGCAGAATAGGTAAAGATTCTGTTACAGAAAGAGAAAACAGAATGCAATTTCAAAGTAGAATCAGCTTTCTCAAAAGCAGAAAACATCAGGATCAACTGATTGCATCCCCTTCAAGAAGATTAGTTGTCGTTCTAGAGGTGTTTTCTCTGAGTTGACTGTTAAGTACTATGTCCAGGTCCAAACAACTTTGGGGGTAGAAGATACGTAACATTACCTGCTGCTTTGTCATGCTTATAACGGGCCTAGATCTGATCTTCTCAATAGTGTAAATGCAATATTGCTACCTCATCATTTTTCCTCTCTTTCACATGAAGTTTTATTCAAATTCATTTTGTATGGCGACGAAAGGTTAACCATTGACATCAATAAGAAACTACTCGAGGCAACCCTAAAGTTCATTCATGCTACAGAACGCTTCTAAATTTTCCATCGCTGCAACTTCCCATACATTAGCACTTACTTTTTTGTCGCTGAATTTACCATGCTCCTTGCGTTATAGTAATTGTAGTTTGTCAATGTTGTATTTTTATGAGAATTTATATAAAAAATACTTGCCATGGAATGCAACAAGTTTTCAAATATAATCAGGAGGAATGTTTTAATTCTTTTAAGATGGAATTTATCAGTTCTGATCATGTACAGGGGATGCTTAAGTTTTGAAATTTTTCGAGGTTTCTGTACCCTATCCTTTCTTGTTTATTTATTTTTTTGAAAAATATTCAGTGCTGGCTGTACAAACATTACAAGAAATCTCCAGGACTTTTAACAATTCTTTGTATGTATCTTGATAAGAATTCTTAAGAAGTATGAATTATTTTTAGGATTTTACAGCAAAAATCCTGAAGAATTTCTTGCAAATTCTAATGCAAGAAAATTTTTCTAATGTATACACATTTATCTTGTAATCCATTAATTTTTCAGCATCACGAAACTCTAAAATCATCATTTTTATTCGCATTTCTTTTCAGTATGGTGTCATTATTGATGCTGGTTCATCACACACTGAAATAACTATTTATAGATGGCCTAGTGACCGAAAATATAAAGGGACTGCACTTGTGAAGCAGATGGCATATGCTTCATGTTCAGGTAAACATAACAAATTGATATTGTACCAAATATATACTGTAATTTACAGTATGTTTGATCCTGTAATTTATTTAATATAAAACAAGGTATCTACTGTATGTTCAAGTTAACTGTCGAGGAACGTTTTAGAAATGATTAGCCACTGACTGATTAAAGCTAAATTTTCATCGCTAGGCGCAACCAAATCTGTTTATTTTTTTGAGACATGCAGTACTGCATACTAATATCTTTCGAATGATACCTACAGTATATTAGGTATTATTCGAAAGAGCTTAGTAAGTGAAACTTGAATATTGCAAGGGTTATGAATTTGTTGTGACTTAAGGGGGGGGGGGGTTTGGTTTAGTCCCTTGGGATTGCTCGGAGTTTTTTTCCACAAATTTTTCTGACCTGTTTTATTTCCTGACAAATTTTTAAATTACTTTAAATTTCTTGCAGATCGCAGAGTTGAGTTTCTTGCAAAGAGTTTCTTATGAAATAAAATACGTGTAACAAAGAAAGAGACACTTTGGTTGAAAAGAGTGATTATTTTTATCATTATACTTAGCCCTTTGTGAATGCAAGTATTGATTTCTTTTGAAGCTTGACACCATTTAATATTATTTATCTTTAATATCTTTAAGGTGTTGGAATATCAAGCTTCAAAGATGATCCTAGCAAAGCAAAAGATGTTATCAAAACTTGTATGGATTCAGTAGCCTTGAAGAAGGTTTCAAAAAATAATAGAAAGCATACACCAGTTTATGTTGGAGCTACTGCTGGAATGAGGCTTCTTTGGTATGTTACATTCATATCTATGTTGTAATCATAAGTGTCAATATTGTCCTTATTTCGTATTTTATATTTAGTCATATGTCATTAAGCCATTGCACGTTTATGTCCTTCATCTATCAAATAACATAACAGAAAACATACACCAGTTTATGTTGGAGCTACTGCTGGAATGAGGCTTCTTTGGTATGTTACATTCATATCTATGTTGTAATCATAAGTGTCAATATTGTCCTTATTTCGTATTTTATATTTGGTCACATGTCATTAAGCCATTGCACGTTTATGTCCTTCATCTATCAAATAACATAACAGAAAACATACACCAGTTTATGTCGGAGCTACTGCTGGAATGAGGCTATTTGGTATGTTACATTCATATCTATGTTGTAATGATAAGTGTCAATATTGTCCTTATTTCGTATTTTATATTTGGTCACATGTCATTAAGCCATTGCACGTTTATGTCCTTCATCTATCAAATAACATAACAGAAAACATACACCAGTTTATGTCGGAGCTACTGCTGGAATGAGGCTATTTGGTATGTTACATTCATATCTATGTTGTAATGATAAGTGTCAATATTGTCCTTATTTCGTATTTTATATTTGGTCACATGTCATTAAGCCATTGCACGTTTATGTCCTTCATCTATCAAATAACATAACAGAAAACATACACCAGTTTATGTCGGAGCTACTGCTGGAATGAGGCTATTTGGTATGTTACATTCATATCTATGTTGTAATGATAAGTGTCAATATTGTCCTTATTTCGTATTTTATATTTGGTCACATGTCATTAAGCCATTGCACGTTTATGTCCTTCATCTATCAAATAACATAACAGAAAACATACACCAGTTTATGTCGGAGCTACTGCTGGAATGAGGCTATTTGGTATGTTACATTCATATCTATGTTGTAATGATAAGTGTCAATATTGTCCTTATTTCGTATTTTATATTTGGTCACATGTCATTAAGCCATTGCACGTTTATGTCCTTCATCTATCAAATAACATAACAGAAAACATACACCAGTTTATGTCGGAGCTACTGCTGGAATGAGGCTATTTGGTATGTTACATTCATATCTATGTTGTAATGATAAGTGTCAATATTGTCCTTATTTCGTATTTTATATTTGGTCACATGTCATTAAGCCATTGCACGTTTATGTCCTTCATCTATCAAATAACATAACAGAAAACATACACCAGTTTATGTCGGAGCTACTGCTGGAATGAGGCTATTTGGTATGTTACATTCATATCTATGTTGTAATGATAAGTGTCAATATTGTCCTTATTTCGTATTTTATATTTGGTCACATGTCATTAAGCCATTGCACGTTTATGTCCTTCATCTATCAAACAACATAACAGAAAACATACACCAGTTTATGTCGGAGCTACTGCTGGAATGAGGCTCTTTGGTATGTTACATTCATATCTATGTTGTAATGATAAGTGTCAATATTGTCCTTATTTCGTATTTTATATTTAGTCATATGTCATTAAGCCATTGCACGTTTATGTCCTTCATCTATCAAACAACATAATAGAAAACATACACCAGTTTATGTCGGAGCTACTGCTGGAATGAGGCTACTTTGGTATGTTACATTCATATCTATGTTGTAATCATAAGTGTCAATATTGTCCTTATTTCGTATTTTATATTTAGTCATATGTCATTAAGCCATTGCACGTTTATGTCCTTCATCTATCAAACAACATAACAGAAAACATACACCAGTTTATGTCGGAGCTACTGCTGGAATGAGGCTACTTTGGTATGTTACATTCATACCTATGTTGTAATGATAAGTGTCAATATTGTCCTTATTTCGTATTTATATTTGGTCACACGTCATTAAGCCATTGCACGTTTATGTCCTTCATCTATCACAAAACGTAATAAAAGCATACAGCAGGTTATGTCGGAGCTACTGCTGGAATGAGGCTATTTGGTATATTACATTCATATCTATGCTGTAATGATAAGTGTCAATATTGTCCTTATTTCGTATTTTATATTTGGTCACATGTCATTAAGCCATTGAACGTTTATGTCCTGCATCTATCACAAAAGGCAAAACAATTACTGTATGTGCAATTGCAGAGTAGGAAAAGTATCATACAAGTGACAAAGCGGAACTAAGCATGTTGATACAGACGGCATGACGTCACAGTAGCGTTGAAAACACGACGCCATCTTGTTTTGGGGTAAATCTTCAGGAAGTTTCTATAGGTTTCTATAGGCAATTTGCAAAAATTTGCATAAGATTGCTCCTCTATTCTACCTCGCGATAGTGAACAGGGACAGGGTAGGTAGCAATTGTCAGTCAGACCTAAACCGATGAAATAAAGACACGAACATGCTGCTTTTAAAAGCAAAACAATTGCCTTTGCATCGATAATTTCGTAATTTGCACCACGAACTCTGTCGGCGGTAAGTTGCTCGTCGCTTCTTCAAAGTCAACCTTCCTTTTAGAAATTTGCCTATCTATCTGCTAAAGTTTTTGAATAATTAGGTGATCAGCTTCCAACCTTTTTTATTTTATTTATTGCGATAAATAAACGAGACACTGTCAAATCCCAGCGCGACGCCATACTTTGTAATGGCTTCATTTACCCCAAGTCTGATTTTCGAGCGCGAATTGATCAAGTCACGTGACATGTCGTCTGTATGAATTAGGAGAAATTTCCTCATTGGATTTTACACTGTTTGGAAGCAATGTTGGCAGTAGAAAAGATTAATTGGGTGTGCTAAAAGATTTAAGCAAATTTGAAAAGCAGCTGACATATTATTTAAACAGAATTGTTGTCAATTCTCATTTTTTTGCGATCAGGTCAAGGACCATATTTTCTTTTACGGCTTATTTTTGCCACAGCTTTAAATTAGCACAATATAGATGTTTGTAAAGATTGCTTTCCAGGTAAAAGCCTGGTTTAAAAACATACTATAGTGTTATGATCTAACTGTCAGTTGAGGCGGCTAGCCGCGACACTTTTATGTATCACCAATTAGAGAGCAGCATTTGAAGTCGAGAGAAAGTCAAGGGCAAACACGGGCGAATAGCACTCAAATAACGCGCTCTGATTGGTTGATCAAGTTGTCATGACAACATTGACTCTCGCAACTTCGAGCAGATTTACCTGATCTAATTTGCCTCTAAACGGGAAGATTATTGCAGAAAAGTCCAGATATTAAACTTTTTGCATCAAGGAAACATTCTTCTAAGTACTATTAACTAGTGTGTCCATGTTCAAGTCCCGGAACCTCGAATTTTGAAGCGTTTTAGCATTGGTATTTTCGATGAAATAGCTTAGGCCATGAGGTGGTCGTCTCAACTGACAGTTGGATCATGAGTCATAGTTGTAGCGATGTATCAGTTCAGGCAAGAAGCGTAACTACGACGATGTTTAAATCTAAACATACTCGACAGATTCACAAATCATTGAATTCAGAATAGACCTTTAAGCTATTCTACAAAAGAATCTGGATCGAGCGATGTTTTTATATATTTTGTAGAAATCCGACAAATTTTCGAATGTGCTAGAAGCTCTAATGCCACTCATCGAACCTTTTGCACAAAGATGTATACAAATATCGCTTGATCCAGATTCCTTTGTAGAACAGCTAAAAGGTCTACAGGCTTATTATCTTTGATCATTGCTGTAAACTATTTTTTTTATATAATCCAATAAAAAGTTACAATACATATTACTAACTACACTACTTACAAAATACTATACGATACTATTAGAACGATACCCCGGGGAGCAATAAACTGTAACTACCCCGCGGCCATTACATAGAGGTGGAAAAAAACAGATATAAACTACTAAAGTCTGTCTCAAATTAGATGTTACGTGAAAATGTCCGCGAATAAAACAATTGAAGTGTTTGAATGGTTTTCTTTCATTTATCGCAGACCTCATGTGACATCTAACTTGAGAGAAACTTTTAAGCTACACGACTGGAATTATGCACAAAAGGAATATTTTCTAAAAGGGGACATGGTGATTGTGTGGCTAACGGAGTTTAACCTTTTCTAATCAAACCGGCCAGTTTTATGGATGAAACGTAGAGTTAACAGAAGTATATTTTCATTAATCTCATTTATAAATATGTAAATATTTGGACCCCAGCATAAGCGTACGAGGCGGGGGGGCTGGGGGGCGGTAGCCCCCCCAGCGTTGGAAAAATTTACAAAAATCAGCCTTTCTCGGGCAAAAATCCGACGTAAGTCGGGCAAAAATTTTCGTAAACAATAGACTTTGTGTTGGGCCGCCCCCCCAAATTTGTTCGTCCCGTACGCTTATGGACCCCAGTGTTGGAAAGCACAGACTAACTGTAGGTCTGTTAAGAAAAATGAAGGTCTGATTATTCAAGTTTGGATTAAGAAATCGGTTTATGAAGACTCTGCTGCTCTGCCTAAGAACTGAACTCATTTGCTTCAAGTGAAAAGTGTCACAGTGTGTCCAAATCTGTACATATCAGACTGGACATATGAGTATGGTATACAAATCTATCAATGATCTGGCTCCCACTTACCTTACGGAAATGTCCTTAAGACTCTCGGATTCATGTAAGAGAGAATTACGCAATACTAGATAGAACCGATTTAGAAATTCCCATGCGAAAATCTGCTTATGGCCAAAAATGCTTCTCATATAAAGGTGCAACAATGTGGAATCATCTGAGCTTGGATACGAAATTGTCCCCAACATTGAAAACTAAAAAAAAAAGCATAGCAAACCTAAGATTTAGGTGATTCTCTCTTTCGTATTTATCGTGTCAAATAATTATATCTACGGCCTTTTATATACTTTGTAATT
>REGM01000094.1:968604-986879 GCA_004194415.1 Aurelia aurita
TGTTGGGCCGCCCCCCCAAATTTGTTCGTCCCGTACGCTTATGGACCCCAGTGTTGGAAAGCACAGACTAACTGTAGGTCTGTTAAGAAAAATGAAGGTCTGATTATTCAAGTTTGGATTAAGAAATCGGTTTATGAAGACTCTGCTGCTCTGCCTAAGAACTGAACTCATTTGCTTCAAGTGAAAAGTGTCACAGTGTGTCCAAATCTGTACATATCAGACTGGACATATGAGTATGGTATACAAATCTATCAATGATCTGGCTCCCACTTACCTTACGGAAATGTCCTTAAGACTCTCGGATTCATGTAAGAGAGAATTACGCAATACTAGATAGAACCGATTTAGAAATTCCCATGCGAAAATCTGCTTATGGCCAAAAATGCTTCTCATATAAAGGTGCAACAATGTGGAATCATCTGAGCTTGGATACGAAATTGTCCCCAACATTGAAAACTAAAAAAAAAAGCATAGCAAACCTAAGATTTAGGTGATTCTCTCTTTCGTATTTATCGTGTCAAATAATTATATCTACGGCCTTTTATATACTTTGTAATTAATTGTTGATGATGATATATATTTTAGTTTCATTTTAGATTACTTGTAAAATTTAGATAGTGTTTTCTTTTGTAAGTTTTTAGCAGGGTACATTGTAAAACAGCGTAAACTGAATATTTTTACCCTGTATAAATATTATAAAATCAAATCAAAATCAAATCAAATAAGTACTGATCAAGAACCATTCAAGTCGTTTGCTGCTGTGAAATCTTTACAATAACACACTTTTTTCGATGTGAATTGCGATTTAACTCACAGGTATGAATATTTGTTTCAGTGCCAGAAACAAGACTACTTGCAACGAAATTATCGAATCAGTCAGAGAAGGCCTGAAAAAGTATGATTTTGTAAAGAAGAAAGATAACGTACGTGTTTTAACTGGTAAAGAAGAAGGCATTTATGGATGGGTCAGTGTTAATTTAAT
Source organism: Aurelia aurita (assembly GCA_004194415.1). Lineage (NCBI taxonomy): Eukaryota > Metazoa > Cnidaria > Scyphozoa > Semaeostomeae > Ulmaridae > Aurelia > Aurelia aurita. The sequence goes on from REGM01000094.1 coordinate 969,587, forward strand.
GAAAAAGAAAATTGGTAGAAGAAAGGTGAGTGAACTTCAGACATATGTCAGCTTCTGAATATAGCATTGTAGACCAGCGACATGAAGGTGCATACAGACAGTTTTCCATTAGACACTGCCAATTTGAACGTCTGCCAAGAAATAAAGTAAATCAAATAGTACATATAGGTAAAACAATCTACAGGGGTTGAACAAAAAGCGATAAGCGTTCGGAAGGTTGAACCTTGTCAGCGAAGGCGTCGAATCTTTGCAAAACTTTAAAATTAATCATGTAAAATGTTTTCGCTCCATTCTTTTAAATGAATTGCTTGAAGGGAGCTTTAGATAATTTGTCATAATCCCAGAGAGAGCAATTTTGAAATCAATATTATTTTTGGAATTACAGCGTTTTATGTTTCATGAACTGATGTATGAGAGGCAGTATCTAAAGCTTTTACAAATATCAAAAGAACCATACATTTTAAACTGATTGAAGAAACCAAATATGATCAATACAAGAAATAGTCAGTTTGTGAAGGGCTACAAGATGGTAGTAAGTAAAAATCTGTAGCTTTTATGGTTTACGATTTAGCAATTTAATGACGTTCCAACTTCAAAACTAGCAGAAATATAAAAAAAAGACGCTGTAATTCTGAAAATAATCTTGATTTCAAAAAATGCTCTCTCTGGGATCATGGCAAATTACCTAAACTTCCATTCGAGCAATCTTTTTGGAAGAATGGGGCAATAACATTTTGCACGATTAATTTAAAGTTTTGCAAAGATTCGACGCCTATGTTAACATGTGCATTTGTCGTTACTGCAGGAGAGAAAAGTTGTGGAAATTTGATAGGTGTGTTCAGCGGTTTTACAGGTATATAGAAGAGGCAAGAAATCACTCATGATAGATGATTATGCCTAAGATGGCGGCGATGAACTATTTATAAACATACATTGCATCACAATTACGAATGTTTAACGATCCTATAGGGATGCAAAAGTAGAATCCAATGCATCTTGGTAAAGAATTCCTTGCCGCCATCTTTAGCCTAATCGTGTATTTCAAGACGTCTGATTTAGACGAAAAAAGCTCTGTAATATATATATATATATATATTTCAAGTCAAGATTTTTGCCTTTCAACGAAGGCTCATGATTTCAAACAGCGACTGCTTTCTTTTCTAATTACCTGGTATGATTCCGATCTTGATGGCTATTTTCAAAACATGCACTACAAAGACTCTTTTAACATCAGTTTTTAGCTGGAACTAGGTAAGTCCAGCTTGTATGCACTGTTTGAATGATTATACTGGAAGGTCCCATGCAGTGATGATAAATTTTCTAGTTGTCCACCCCCTGAGTTAGGAGAGGAATATATACCCATTGCTTGATTGTAATGTTTTTATCATTATCTCTTGGTATGGAGTTGCTCCCCCGGGAAAAATAGTATGTGAAAACCATACAAATCTTGAAAAATTGAGAGATTTCGACAAACAAATGTGTAATAATTCTGAATGTAATAATTCTTTTCAGCCATACAAGTGATCAGATAACTGAAACCAGAAGTAAAATTAATTAATGTTATCATCTAGAATGCATGTACAACTTGCAGTCAACGCTGGATGCGCAAGAAAGGAACCCCCACGATGAGTAGGCGAGGAGGACCTATAGACTTATGATATTCGTCCTAGTTTTCGCTGCTACCACGTTACCTATCGCTCTCCTCGTTGCTCAAACTAGGACTCTTAATTTTAAATCACAAAACTGGACTAATTTTCCGATCTGTTTTTGTTTTCTATCACGGCAAGCACTGTACAGTATTTGAACGAATAACAGTGAAACATTTCCACATTATATTAAAAGAAACGTTTCTACTCACATTTCGTTTTTCCTTCTACTAGACTAAAACATGAATTTTGAGCCGTTTTGTCATCGTTGTTACTTGGATCATGCACAAAACTGGACTAATTTTCCGATCTGATTGGGTTTTCTATCTCGGCAATCACTGCACAGTATTTAAACGTGTAACAATGAGATATTTCCACTTCACGGTTAAAAGAAACATTAATCTTAGTACTCACCATTTATTTTCCCATCTTCGAGCACGGGAAACTTGATTTCTGAGTCGTTATGTCATAGGGGTCTTACTTAGACTCCGTTTACACGAGAGAAAACTAGATCGATCCAGAATGGGAACGATCCCAAACTGGTACGGATCGGCCTTGCGTTTCCACGGGATCGCTCGGGATCGCTCTGCTATCCGTGCTAGTTTGGGATCGTCTACTAGAGCAATCAAATTTGGGATCGATCCCGTCAGAGCCTCGTGTAAACGGCTGGATCGATCCCAAACTGGCACGGATGCAAAACGAGGCAAGCCGAAAAACGAAATCGAGGCGTTTTCAAAATGCATCTTTCGGTCACCCTAGCAACGCATGCACAATTCTTAATAAGAAGTCTGGGAATCAATGATATGTACCTGGATCGATCCCGTGTAAACGCAACACAATTTGGGATCAATCCCGTGTAAACACATGCAAAACCTTGGGATCAATCCCAAACTGGATCGATTCCGTTCTGTATCTATCCAGTTTTCTCTCGGGTTGAACGGGGTCTTAGGCCATCCGCCATTACCATATAGGTGCAAAAATGGCAAATTTAGTCGAATTTCTGTGTTTGTATGGTTAGGAGTCAAAGTTAGAGCGTTCGGCAGGTCGATCGATAGCGATAACTACGATATTGCAACTATCGTAGATATTGCAAATGTTTAATAATCGGTTAATAAAATGTTACAGCAACTTTAGTTATTAGGTCGAAATTTCATCTCGGAAAACACAATGCCCCTTCTGCTCCATGCAAACCAAGTCATTAATTCCTCCCCCTCCCTTTCTTCCTGGCCAGGATACAACCCATTCAGGTGGGCTTCAAAGCAACGATTATGCCACCAACCTCCTTTAGAATAGGTTGCACAGTTTTTCGGGGGTAATTTATCGTTGTCTTGGTCTTTGGTTGTAAACTTCATGTTATTTGACATTCTTAAACTATCCCCTATGTCCCCCGTATAGTTTCCAATTTTGAGAGTGTACTTCGATGCGACGTCTCTCACTTCGAAATCTTTGTACTCCGCAAATCCCCTTCTCCCACTCATGTCCTGCAAATCAACTCGTAGTGTGACATTTCTGCCCTTTGTGAATCGATGAATTGCCTCTAGTCCAAGCCAGTAGTTGTCGGTGGGAGTTCCAAAGCCATTAACGTAGTCACTCCATGTTCTGTTGAAGCTCAAGCGTCCGTTTATTCTTCTTTGAAATACGAGCCATCCTCCTTCTGTTGTGTTCATGTCGCAGTATCCACGAACACTTTGGTAGGTATTCAGTGATAACTCCACTAGTCCACTTTCGTTAACGCCTGCTTGCTTTGCTTTCTTGCAGCTTTTATATCCTACAAATGAAAGATTCTTGATAGGTACGATTTCAAATATAAAAGCGAGTTNGTGACATTTCTGCCCTTTGTGAATCGATGAATTGCCTCTAGTCCAAGCCAGTAGTTGTCGGTGGGAGTTCCAAAGCCATTAACGTAGTCACTCCATGTTCTGTTGAAGCTCAAGCGTCCGTTTATTCTTCTTTGAAATACGAGCCATCCTCCTTCTGTTGTGTTCATGTCGCAGTATCCACGAACACTTTGGTAGGTATTCAGTGATAACTCCACTAGTCCACTTTCGTTAACGCCTGCTTGCTTTGCTTCCTTGCAGCTTTTATATCCTACAAATGAAAGACTCTTGATGAGTACGATTTCAAATATAAAAGCGAGTTCACACTTGAACTATTTTTCTTGGCTCTGCCGAGAAAAGACTTGTATTTCATGGTGCGAGTCTTATCTGGTCTTAGATTGACCTCAATCTTCCACTCCAGCAACGCTGTATCAATGGGGTATCAATCTAAGTCTTTGCCAATCCTTCAAGTCTTGCCCCCTTGATTAGGTATACACCCAACTAAATTGAAGGTGCTGTGGCGCCGTGTTGTAATCCACTGACTTTGCAGCCAGAACAGTCAGGCGGACGGGGTTCAAATCCCACCAGCACCTCTTGCGTCATGACAAGGGGTCGCTGACTCGATTAGCGCTTAGCTACTTCTGCGATCCAAGCGCTTGGCGCTAAAAACACGAGTAATAGGAGACTAATAATGTATTGGCCTAAAATTTGTGACGCCTGCTAAAATCACATCACCCTGCTCATGATCGATATTACAGTTTGCTTCAAATAAACTATATCAAAGTTACAATTTATTGTTCTTTTCTTGTCTGTTGTCTTGGGCCTAACGTTGCATGGTGGTCAGAGAATAATTTGGAATATGTGCAACTTCTCGTAAATTTTAGGGCGAAAACAACAGGCAAGAAAGGAGCAATATATTGTAAGTTTGAAACCCCTAGCAATTGTGAATCAAATGTTTTAATGTTTAATTTATTTTCATATATTCGCATAAATATTTACAAAAACATACATAAAGTTACAATACGATACCACAAGGAGCATGGAAATACATAGCAACCCTGTGGCAATTTACGATTAACATAGAAACTTAGTTAAATACACGGTTTTACAACTAAACGAAAAAGAAAATATTACAGGAGAGAAGAAAATTCTACAAGCTTTCATTACCAATTTATTCAAAACGTTGGGAGGCCTTGATATATTCTAGCGTTGCTGTAAGAATTGTTGCATTTGAATCAAACGATAACTGTTCATGGCCTCAGAGGATGATTTTTAGCAACTCTTCATTTGAAAGATTTATTAAACCATGAGGCAACAATATCGCATTTACTCGGTTGAAAAGATCGCGTCTATTTGCATTTAATCAAATGTTCATTGGGTGAAAGAAATGTTGACTTAAATACTAAAGTTTCAGCATCATCATCAGGTGTTCTCTCTTAGGAAAGATCCGTAACGGCTTGATTTTCTTCACAGTTCTCTATTTTGTGCCATCTTCTTCCGATCATGATACTTTTCCTTTCCCATGATGCCATTCAGCAGCTTTTTTCTCTTCCATGCTCGTAGTGGTTCCCCTTCAAATCTCCCCTCTAAAACACGGTCCTTACTATGCTTTCACTTCTTGAATTATGTCAAAGCAAATTCTTTTGTCTACTCTGTATGGTTTCAGTTAAACGATTTTCTTACCAAGATATTTCCCAGGAAGATCTGAAAGGTTTGATTTCATATGAAGAAGAAGTTTGACACACTCTTCACTTATCCTTTTAAGAAACCAAACATGCGCCATATTTACCGATATACAGTTGATCCTCGATAACTTCAACATGGTTATATCGAACTACTCGATATCTCGCATAATTTAATATTTACCCTTGCTTAGCTTAATTTAATATTTACCCTTATTTTCTGTCTCTCTTCAGAGTTCAAGCTAGCGAGATTCAACTTTATTTCACTTCTTCATTCCTGTTTTGTTGCGCAGTTGAAACTTATTATTTTTGTCGTTGCTCTAAAGCAGAAAGTTCGAATTTTGTCCTATGTGTCTCTTCATTGGAGTAAAACGTTCTGAAAAGTTTGTTGGTATGTGTCTTTGATTATTCAATTAGGAGGTGTATTTGTTCCTTGGACAGTATGTTANTCAACTCGTAGTGTGACATTTCTGCCCTTTGTGAATCGATGAATTGCCTCTAGTCCAAGCCAGTAGTTGTCGGTGGGAGTTCCAAAGCCATTAACGTAGTCACTCCATGTTCTGTTGAAGCTCAAGCGTCCGTTTATTCTTCTTTGAAATACGAGCCATCCTCCTTCTGTTGTGTTCATGTCGCAGTATCCACGAACACTTTGGTAGGTATTCAGTGATAACTCCACTAGTCCACTTTCGTTAACGCCTGCTTGCTTTGCTTTCTTGCAGCTTTTATATCCTACAAATGAAAGATTCTTGATAGGTACGATTTCAAATATAAAAGCGAGTTCACACTTGAACTATTTTTCTTGGCTCTGCCGAGAAAAGACTTGCATTGCATGGTGCGAGTCTTATCTGGTCTTAGAATGAACTCAATCTTCCACTCCAGCAACGCTGTATCAATGGGGTACCAATCTAAGTCTTTGCCAATCCTCCAAGTCTTGCAATAACCCTTGGCCCCCTTGATTAGGTATACACCCAACTAAATTGAAGGTGTTGTGGCGCCGTAATGTAATCCACTGACTTTGCAGCCAGAACAGTCAGGCGGACGGCGTTCAAATCCCACCAGCACCTCTTGCGTCATGACAAGGGGTCGCTGACTCGATTAGCGCTTAGCTACTTCTGCGATCCAAGCGATTGGCGCTAAAAACATGAGTAGTAGGAGACTAATAATGTATTGGCCTAAAATTTGTGGGGCCTGCTAAAATCACATCACCCTGCTCATGATCGATATTACAGTTTGCTTCAAATAAACTATGTCAGACTTACAATATATTGTTCATTTCTTGTCTGTTGTCTTGGGCCTAACGTCGCATAGTGGTCAGAGAATCATTTGGACTATGTGCAACTTCTCGTAAATTTTAGGGCGAAAACAACAGACAAGAAAGGGACAATATATTGTAAGTTTGATATAGTTTATTTGAAGCAAACGGAAATATCGATCATGAGCAGGGTGACGTGATTTTAGCAGGCCCCAAAAACTTTAGGCCAATACACTATTAGTCTCCTATTACACATGCCACGGCGCCCTCAAAAAGCAGTTCAGATGAATTGACGGGGCTACCGTGCCTAAAGAAGTAAAACTGAAATGAAATGCTAAAAACCGCAACTTCACCTTCACCTATCAAGAACATCTTTATGAAAAACTGTTTCGAAAATCTTAATTTCCCTTCCATAGCTTTTTATTTTGTGAAGAGTGGTAAAAACCAGTTAAAAATGACCAAAATCTGTTGCTCGTATTGTTCTTTCTATTCTCCTCTCAGCCGGAAATTGCTATTGTTAAAGCATGGGTGGTTAGAAACTGCATGTGTGCTTTTAAAAAAGCGCCGCAACTAATATTCTTCTGCGGAGGAAAAACATTATCTACATAGTTCTGCGGAGGAGGTAGCGAAACAACATAACTTTCAAAATGGCGGCTGACACAAGTATAATATAGGAACCAGAATCACTCTTATGACGAAGGCAATGTAAGTACAACTGCGGTGTCCCTACCCATGGTTAAGGATTCAGCTTCTGTGCTGCTTGTTTTGGTTTCTATTCTTCTTACTTGATGTACTGGTTTGCCCAATTTGGCTTCTTCTTATCTTTAGAGCATGATTTTCAACGTTTTTTAGATATGCTAGGTCACGATGCCCTAAGGAGCATAAGCGACTGGACACATAGAGGGTAAAAACCATATTTTGCAGGCAAAATAGTCTTTTATACCCCTAAATATTTTCATTGATCATGTTAAACAGCTAACGAGGCAGTGAGAGAGTTTAATCGAGCCTTCATTGATAAACGCTCAGTTGATGTAATGTTGTTATGAAGTATTTGCAAAATATGCAAGGAAAACATGGCTTCTTTTCCATGCGTGAAGGCCAGTTTCCAGTCAGTGGAATTTTCCGAGCGGGCGGAAATTCTTTTGTTTACGACAGAAAATGTTTAAGGTTGAATGACTTTTGATTGTGTAAAATTCCGCCGCTCGGAAAATTCTACTGACTGGAAACCAGCCTTTACATTGATTAAACCCCTAGCAATTGTGCTAATCAAATGTTCATTGGGTGAAAGAAATGTTGACTTAAATACTAAAGTTTCATCATCATCATCATCAGGTGTTCTGTCTTAGGAAAGATCCGTAACGGCTTGATTTTCTTCACAGTTCTCTATTTTGTGCCATCTTCTTCCGATCATGATACCATTCAGCAGCTTTTTTCTCTTCCATGCTCGCGGTGGTTTTCCTTCAAATCTCCCCTCTAAAAAACCGGTCCTTACTAGGCTTTCACTTCTTGAATTATGTCAAAGCCAATTCTTTTGTCTACTCTGTATGGTTTCAAATTAACGATTTTCTTACCAAGATATTTCCCAGGAAGATCTGAAAGGTTTGATTTCATATGAAGAAGAAGTTTGACACACTCTTCACTTATCCTTTTAAGAAAACATGCGCCATATTTACGGATATACAGTTGATCCTCGATAACTTCAACATGGTTATATCGAACTACTCGATATCTCGCATAATTTAATATTTACCCTTGCTTAGCTTAATTTAATATTTACCCTTATTTTCTGTCTCTCTTGAGAGTTCGAGCTAGCGAGATTCAACTTTATTTCACTTCTTCATTCCTGTTTTGTTCCGCAGTTGAAACTTGTATTTTTTGTCGTTGCTCTAAAGCAGAAAGTTCGAATTTAGGGACCGTTCATTATTTACAGAAGGGTTGGTACCGAAGAGAAATGCGTTCGGTAAAATAAATTTTCTGACAAGACAAGGTGTTGATAGATGTTTTTCCATCACCTTTTGAGTTGGGTAAGAAGATTTTTTGGACCAGAAAACATTTCTCTTCGGTGTCAACCCTCTGTAAATAATGAACGGTCCCTTAGTCGTCTGTAAAACTCTAAACAAACTCTTCATTTGAGTAAAACGTTCTGAAAAGTTTGTTGGTATTTGTCTTTGATTATTCAATAAGGAGGTGTATTTGTTCCTTGGACAGTATGTTACNCGATAACTTCAACATGGTTATATCGAACTACTCGATATCTCGCATAATTTAATATTTACCCTTGCTTAGCTTAATTTAATATTTACCCTTATTTTCTGTCTCTCTTCAGAGTTCAAGCTAGCGAGATTCAACTTTATTTCACTTCTTCATTCCTGTTTTGTTGCGCAGTTGAAACTTATTATTTTTGTCGTTGCTCTAAAGCAGAAAGTTCGAATTTTGTCCTATGTGTCTCTTCATTGGAGTAAAACGTTCTGAAAAGTTTGTTGGTATGTGTCTTTGATTATTCAATTAGGAGGTGTATTTGTTCCTTGGACAGTATGTTATGAAGAATGCAATGAACTGAACATGAGCTTTAAGCGAAGGAGGCGAGGGGCAAATCACTGATTTTTTGTTCGTACACCTTCATTGAAATCACAAAAAAATCACAAAAAAATCACACAAAAACTCACAAAAAAATCACAAAATCACAAAAATATCACAGAATCACAAAAAAATCACAAAACATCACACACAAAATCACACAAAAAATCACAAAATCACAAAAAAATCACAGACAAAAATCACGTGATTTTAAAATCACAGAAATCACGTACATTATTTTGAGAAGTGATTTGCCCCTCGGAAGGAGGGAGGAAACATATAGATTTTGGAATGATTTTATAGATACCTTGTTTTGTCGTAATCTGCTCAGCAGTTTCATTCTGTATAGTTATCTTCTTCCATATTAATAATCCATCTCTTGCTTTTGGAAATTCAGCTTCTGTTGAAATTTTCTGATATGTTCCTTCTTTAAAATTCTTGATGAGGAAAGCACAACTTTTATCAAAGCTGCAATGGTAGAAATTTTCATTGAACATTTCTTTCATTGGCGAATTTTCTCCTTTATAGCTGTTTCCTGTAATTTCCTCAAAGTATGTTCCGTACGAGGAAAGGCTACTTGCAGCAAGGAGTTTGAAAATGAGCGCTGAAATGAGTATGAGTCGAATAATTACAGCCATTTCTGGGAGATATTTTCATGTGGTTGCTTTTTCTGTAATGTGATTGCCAAGCTTCTCTAATCTGTGGGGAATAATTTCTTTATTGTTTTTTTTTATAAATGAAGACCTTTAGAACTTCTTCGAAAACCTTACGCTGTTCTGATGCTCAAAGAATGCTGTCACTTTGAGCAAGAACGTAAGGCAAATTTCTTTGGTCTCTGTTGATCGATTTCTGGTCGTGCTGAAAATATGTTCTTAGGCTTGTGTCAGGAGGCTGTCCAGTGTGGCTTTCAGCGTGCTTATTGACAGTGGAAAATACAATTCTTATCTCCACTTGTTGATTTAAACCATGTATTCCTTTCTGCTTCAAGCACACAAAGGCGACAAATCTGGGCTTGCTGCTTGTAAATTGTGATATTTTTTACTTAATTTCTTTAGACTTTAAGCAACTAACAGCCAGCGATATCATCTTCCACATGCCTTTGTTTAGAATTCAACGTTAGAGCCAGCTAGTGAATTCAAGTGCTTGTTTCTCGTAGATGTTGTCTTTGATTTTCACTGAATGCTTTCTTCAAGCAGTTGCCTAGTATTTTTGCCAATGAAATCGTACAACTCAATGCTTGTTTACAAATCTGCGATATTATCTTGTCTTACACAAGTGTTTGTTTAGACATAAACTTGGCCGCAGCTAGTGAGTTCAAGTCCTTGTTTCTCGTAGATGTTTGCTTTTCACTGAATGCTTTCTTCAAGCAGTTGCCTAGTATTTTTGACAATGAAATCGTAAAACTCAATGCTTGTTTACAAATCTGCGATATTATCTTGTCTTGCCAAGTGTTTGTTTAGAAATCAAACTTGGCGGCAGCTAGTGAGTTCAAGTCCTTGTTTCTCGTAGATGTTGTCTTTGCTTTTTACTGAATGCTTTCTTCAAGCAACTGCCTAGTATCTTTACCAATCAAATGGTACAACTAACTGCATTTAGAAATGAAAATTAGAGACAGCTAGTGAATTCAAATACTTGTTTTTCGCATATGTTGTCTTTTCTTCCCACTCAATGCTTTTTTGAAGCAATTGCCTCCTGTTTTTGCCAATCAAGGTTTTGTTTGCGTGGCAATGACAGGAATTTGACAAGAACTTGTGAATTAAAGCCTTTATTGTTTCAAAATGATGTTTGCCGCCACTTCATCTTCCAAGCTCTGCCTTTGTTTATTTCTCTCGGTAACCAGCCACTATTTTCAACAATTTAGCTTCTTCAACTACTTCCCGGCCAAGAAGATGCCCAGTGACAAGATCAGAGTTGATGAACTGAAAGTCTTAGATTTTTACTCCTCTCAACCGCCAGTCACACTTTCCAGCTATTTATCACTTAGTTACACAAAAAGAAACTAAATTGCTCGAATAACAGAGACGAAGTTGACCAGCTTCTTTCCAAGTAAAATCTCTTTATTATCTACTTATTCAATAGTTCCTCTCATCAACTTTTTGACATCTACCTACTTAAACTGGATCGTTAACTGATGTGATATAATTTTCAAATACAGCTCGACTAGTTCTATCAAATTTCGACCTCTTTTTTGTCGCTGCTGTCAGTCAATAGTTGCTCTCATGAATTTTTTGACACATAACCACTCAGAACTGAAATTGTAATTGTTTATGAAGAACCATTTAGATACGCAGAACTGACTGAGTTCCTTCAACTTCAGGCCTCTTGTTGTTATCGCTTCTCCTGGCCAATAGTCGCTCTCGTTAATATCTTCCCACCTTATCACTTGAAAATAGATCTACATGTGTTTATGAGGATAATTTCACGTCTGCAGAAGAACCAGCCGAGCTTTGTCTAGTTAAAACCTCTTTCTTTTTCACTTCGATGAACAGATGCTCTCACAAAATTTCGTACCTAACAGCTCCAAATTCTCTCTATAGCACAAAAGACATTATGTCTACAAAGGCGAAACTACTGTGTCCGAGTTCTTTTAAGTGCAGACCTCTCTCCTTTTCTTTTCGGTCAATAGATGCTCTGATAAAGTTGTGCATCTATCAACTCCAAACTTCAATCTATAAGACAACAAGCATTATATTCACATATGCAGAGCTGTCTGGATTCTGCAAGCTCAAATCTCTTTTTATTGTATCTTTTGGCCAATCTGGTCAACCTTTTCACACTTGCCCACACAAAATTGAAGCTTCAAATATTAACTTTGCTAAAATAATATATTCCGTCCTTTTTGCCTTCATTCCTCGCCTACTCTTTCTATTACCTACAGCTTAATCTTCGTTGTTAATTAGATTTCTCGACAAATCAAATCCAAATACTTGCAATACAAATCGCAGACACAAACAAAACCGTCCCTCTTAGCTAATAATTTGCAACGGCTTTTTCAAATAAGATGTCTGATATTTTATTGAATCTTGCATCTTTCCATCCTGTGTTTACCTTAAGTTTAACAGTTCTATTGCATGCCACGCTCGCTAGATCGTCAAGTTTTGCAGAAAATTACCGGAATTTTAGCTGTCAAGACTCTGTTATGAGCAAATAGGATCATAGAAAATTTAAGTCTGCCTCGATATTACGCCAAATGCATGGTTCTCTTCAAACAGAATTTATCTAATTGTCTTCTACTGGGTGAGTCAGAAACACGTGAGGTGTTTGCCAATTTCTATTAATGCAGTTTAATTCACAAATTCGTTTCTTTAAAGTTCATTGCATATAAGCAAAGCTAACTTAGATATGAAATTTTTTTGATCGAAATTGCTCTTTCCGTTCCAGAATTACGAGCAATTTTAGTAAAATGATGTTTCGCAAGATTTCTACAATAGGCCTGCAGCTAGATTCATATTCATGCACGTGTGACCTTCTAAACCATGACAAACATGCTGTTTCTCTTCCAAAAAATTGAAACAAGGCATGCATTGTGTTAGAGCACAAAAGGAAAAACTAATGTTACTTGTATGTTGTGTCCCTAGCGACTAGTCATTTAATTGTCATTGTTAGCACACTGACAGTTCTTTTGCTACTTTTCACCAAAATGGCTATATCACAAAATCGCAAATAAATAAGGAAAGAAATTGCCGATTTTAACAAACTAAATTTCTACAACTAGTTCAATCTTTCTTCTGCAATACAAAACTTCAACACTCCCGATTTGGCTTGTTTTTCACCAGAATATGGCTTGTTAAACGCCCCATGTTTTTCCTGACTCACCCTGTATAATATTTCGAAATGATAACTTTGCATGTTTCTTGGTGTAATTCTTTAATTACTGAAATTGGCGGCTCCTTTGAAAAGGATTCTTGTCTGACAAGGCCAGATAACGTAGCAATAGGATCCACAACTTTTGATTGACACCCAAGTACAAAGCGATTAGTGATTGCAGACACAGAGAATTCCATGACCAGTTGGTCAAGTCATAAACAAAAACCCTTCGCAAAAGTTGCTCTGAAACCTAGATAGCTAGCTCATTCGTTGTGCATGCCAGAAATGGTTTTTAAGAGCAGACATGAGCATTTATCCAAAGACGAAGGAAATTATCTACACATTTGCCTCGGGCATTTTGTTTGTTTCGTTCAAAAGTCGATTGGTGGGCGATTGAATTCTCGAAGTTTTTAGGTGTTAAACACTTACTGCTCAGCTTCTGAAGCAAACAAATATAACGTCAGAGGCAGATGTCTAGAGATATCCTTCTTTCTTTAGATATATGCTCATGTCTGCTTTAAAAAACCATTTCTGGCATGCATAACGGGCGAGCTAGCCTCCTTGGCTTCAGAGCAATGTTTGTTTCCTATTATAATGAGACTGAATCGTTTGCAAATTTGATCAAGGATTTTAGGCCTGTTTTGAAGGATTAGGGGCTGAATTGTTTTCATAAAATCGCTTGCAACTTGAGAACAATAGGACTGATGTTGACAAACTAAATGTTGCTATTTAAGTTGACATGTTAGCTACACAACTATTATAACTTTTTTGGAATGTTACGAGTAGTTTGAGAACTACAGGCTTGCAAGCTTCTACAACAATTTCTGACTGACCAGAGGTCGAATCTTTCCAATCAATCCAGTAATCTTCTACATGATACAAATTCTCATAAGTTTTTAAATTTTGATACTTTTATAGGACAAAAATGACACACGAACATTTGGAGCATTAGATATGGGTGGTGCTTCAGCAGAAATTTCATTCATTCCAAAAGAAGACACGAAAATACCTGATGACTATAAAGTGTCGCTGCGATTGTATGGAAAGAACTACACGGTGTACACGCACAGTTTTCTATGTTATGGAAAGAAGGAAGCTGAAAGGCGGCTACTTGCGAGTCTAGTACAGGTACGAGGCTGTCGTTAGAGGACATTTCCTGAGTTTGTAAAATTAGTGTTAGAAAACAAACTTACCTTCTCCTGAATCAAATGACAAACTTTTTTCCACATTTAGACTTGTGTTTCAGCTATCAATTCAATAAACATCTTGGTAATTTAGGCCAAATTTCGCCGCCACTGGTCTCCATTTTTTCTACGAGTATGCGATAAGGAGGCTAGTCACGATTCAGAAGCGAGAAAACAATAGGACAGCCTCCTTCTCACGTTGAACGCGACATCAGAACGCTCTGACCTTGTGCTTAATGACGTCACTACGCATTTGTCGTAGATTGTAAAATGTAATTTCGCAGAGAAAAGACAACAAAGGTTGGAGAAAGTACGATAATTTCTAGGGTATTAGCATCAAGGGACCATATCTTTCATTTTATCATCAATTATACCAACCCCGGAATTATCCTTTAAAATTTGATCGATGATTTTTGTTGTAGTTACCCTGTACGTACCCTGTAGTATTCACTTAAATCCTGCAAGGATCGTTCTCTAGTCCCCTGATGTTTACCCTAAAAAGCAAATGATGACGTTTTCGTATTACGTCATTTTTTTATATTCAATATAAATTTTTTACAAAAAACGAATTACTTGATACACCATGTACGACCTACTTTACAACACTACAAAGACGATATCACGGGAGCAAAAGATCATGACTACCCCAAGGTCATTACATAAAGAACATAAAACCAAGTTACAACTAGATATACGACTGCCAAAAACTACACATAAACGATTTTTACTGATAAATGCTGGAGCTGGTTTCACATTGCATGTCGGGCTAGCATAGGCGATAATGCTGAAAAACAGTAACCCCAGCCAAGGGAACAACAACCACAACTGCCGCTGCCACTACTCCCCGTCCAGATTCCCCATTGCTCAAGACACCGCGCCCATGCTATCAGGCTGGACTTTCTTTAATGCGATATTTTTGATTATCAACAAAGACTCAAATTTAGAGCAGATGAATTTCTATTTACACTATATATGCCTAACATCAAATGTGAAACAGGCATACAAACTGACGAAGAAAGAAAAAAAAAAGAAAAGAAGGACTTAGTGGCTGTGTTGTGTGAAACAAAAATGTGTGCTATGTTCGATATGTGCAGAAGGCCCCTGAGATTTAGTAAGTTTAACTTTGTATCATAGAGCAATGAAATTGTAACAATTTTGAAATTCTATATTTAGCACTGTCTCCATGGTTACCAAGTTGTCATCTGACATTGTGTGAAAATTAACTTGATGTCTCTCTTATTCTTTTTTGATTGGCCCAATTAAGCCCAAATCTTTGATTTGCATGTATTTTGATCTATATTTTTAACATGCTTTCGTTTTTATGACGTCATAAAACATAATAATGATTATTATGTTCTAGCAACAACAACAACATCGCTAATTGAATTATGATTTAAAAAAATCATTGTTTATATGATGAATAACCTTTGTGCAAAATTAGGTGGTCATATCTTATATAACAACTGAATTAAACAGGTGGGGGGGGGGGAGGGGGGCGGATCCCAGGCATTGAGTGTTTCAAAACACCCAGGTCAGATAGGGTTAATTAACCAAACCGACCAGTTATTACGTCATTAGAATACGTGACGCAACCAAATCTTATTTACTCTTTTACTATATCTGTAAGTATTGTCACTCGGTCATGTAGCTGTTCAAACATGCCACTAGACATTTTCAGAAATCTTGTTTGATTAGTAAGGAGTTTGTACTCTTGCTGCTATAATATTCAATCTCTCGTCGATATTGGAGACAAACTGCAAAGTTAATACCGGGTGTCCCAAAAAAAAGTATACACCCTAACGATCAGAATTTAGCATGAGTCAATCGGAAATCAGTTTTAAAACTTTACTCGATAGTTGACTTGAGCATAGACACCTTGTTTGTTGACATTGGTGCTTTGAGAGTGGAGATATTAATGTTCAAAGGACAAATTGGCCTCCGCCTCCAAACCAGAGCTTTGGTGTTTTGGCCTAAGTAAATTCTTGAAGTACAGCGAATAAGTCAATTTGTTTCATCAAGAATATGCTTAAGCCAAAACGCAAAAGCTCTGGTTTGGAGGTGGAGGCAAATTTGTCCTTTAAAGATTAATACATCTACTCTCAAAGCATTAATATCAACAAACAAGATATCTATGTTCAAGTTAACGATCGAGTAATGTTTTAAAAATGATTTCGGATTGATCCATGCTAAATTCTGATTGTTAGGGTTGACCAAATATGTATACTTTTTGGGGCCACCCGGTACACAGATGCTTTTTGAAAGTAGCGATTAGTCTACAGTATTACTTCAACCCTTTAGCAATGGAAAGTCTTATTTGATATATATGGTCATAAACGTTTGACGATTTTGCATAGCGGAGTTCTCTCTTGAGACAAGATCTCCATGCCCTGGTCCTTGCACCTAATTTCCCGACTTTTGTATCGCATGATTGTGAATTTTTCATGTTCTCTCTATTCAGCGATCTGGCTACAGTTCAAACGTATCTAACCCCTGCTATCCAGTTGGATTCCAATCGAATGAAACTGCTGAGAATTTATGGCTAGCTCCTTGCAGTTTGAAGCCAGAAAACACTATCTTCCCGGTGACAGAGAAGAAAAGGTACACTTTCACTGGGACCAGCGATTTTAAAGAATGCGAAAAATCAATCATTCGTTTGTTTAATGAGACAAAATGTAATTTTGGATCATGCTCGTTTGAGGGTGCATATCAACCAGAAGTTCATGGCCGTTTTCTCGTAAGTATTATGGTGCCCCCCCCCCCTAAACCGAGATTGATAAATACCGTTTTTTTATATATATTCCAATTACCAAAGGGAGCAAAAGGCTGTGCCTACCCTGCAGCCATTACATCAAGTTAAAACTACTACTGTATACAATAAACGCAACTACTGCAAACAAAAACAAGCATAATACAAAGAAAAGAAAACAACTACAGGGTGTCCCAAAAAGATTGTGCCCCGTTTACCTAAAGATTGTGACGAAATGGAAAAAGATTCTTGCTAAATTGTTGGATGATGTTGCTCTTCAGATTTTAAATTAAAGTTTGCTACCATCCCCGTAAAAATCCGTTGAAAAATGATGGAACTATGATCTTCAGAAGACCAAATTTGTCTGATGACTGAAACCAGCGGTCGGCCATTTTGTTTTACTATTTTGCAGCGATAAACAGCTTCATGGATAAACCGCTGGTTTCAGTCATCAGACAAATTTGGTCTTCTGAAGATCATAGCTCTATCATTTTTCAACGGATTTTTACGGGGATGGTAGCAAACTTTTATTTAACATCTGAAGAGCAAGATAATTCACAGGTTTGGCGACGATCTTTTTCC
>REGM01000094.1:987579-999917 GCA_004194415.1 Aurelia aurita
TTGTTGTTGTTGTAAATTTATTTGAATTCGAAATATATACAAATAGCTAACAATATATACATTAAATATATACACGTCAACTAATCAAATTCGAATATACGGTACTAATAAAACAAAATAAACTTTTTTCTAAATTATGCAATTAAGTCGGTAGGCATTGGCAGGCACTGCATGTGCAATTGGGGCCGTTCCATTGTTTTATCAAAACCTTAAAGCTTTTCAAATTTTCTGTTGATTTTAGTTCATTCGGTAAGCCATTCCAAATCTGTGGTCCAATGGACTTTAGACTCTTGGACCCGAAAGTTGTTTGATTGGGCCTAACATGGGCTAAGTTATTTGGATTTCTTAACGAATAGTTTGAAGAACGTAATTCAAAAATACTCTGCATAAAAGGTGGATTCAAATTTTTCAATGTTTTAAATATTTCGATGCAAAGGATTCTTTGGCGAGCAACGTGCATCGTGCATTTATTCGATTTCAGAAGCAAGTCGCTATATGAACTTGTATGATCGTTATAGAGAAACCTTAGAGCACGTTCTTGTAATTTTTCAATTTTTTGTAATGATTTAGAGGATGAGAAATACCAAACCAAAGGGCAATAATCGAAATTAGAGTAAACGAAACTTTGAACTAGGATTTTTTTCTCCTTAAAGCCAATAAATGTCTTTAATCTTTTAAGAACGTTTAATTGTGTTGCAGCTTTTTTGCAAAGAATGGAAATATGTGGGTCGAAATCAAGTTTATAATCTAAAGTGACCCCTAAAAGTTTCACCGTCTCCTCTGATTTGATTATATTACCGTTAATGTTGATTTGTTCTCCACTGGTATTCGTTTGGTTTTTTCTGAGCAGCAAAGCATGGAATTTTTCTGGGTTGGCAATCATTTCATTTTGTTCTAGCCAAGATAAGGCAATACCAGTTTCTTTTTCCAAAATATTGACAAGATCGGGCATGCTTTTCGAGAAATAAGTAAGTGTATTGTCGTCAGCATAATTATAGAGAGTTGCCTGTTTTATGAAAAGAAATAAATCATTTATGTAAAAATTAAAAAGTATTGGGCCCAGCACAGATCCTTGGGGTACACCAGATATCACCTCTTGGAAGGAACTATACGTATTATTTATCCGAACGCTTTGTTTTCGTCGTTTAAGATAAGAATAGGTAAGGACAAGCGCGTCTTCCTCGAAGATACGCTTTAAAGAACGCCGGTCAACCAGCATCCTTTGCGGTCGCGCTTTGCAAAGAATGTTGTCATATGAAAATGGCCGCCGCAGTCAAAAGGCAACAAGCGAAGCGCGCAAAGGATGCTGGTTGAATGGCGTTCTTTAACTTCGTTATGATGCTGTTCTTACGTTTTACTACTTTTATTCTTGAGTATGTTATATCTTGCAGGCATACTCTGGCTATGGTTTCGTTGCAAAATTCTTCAACTTTTCGCAAGATGATGGCATTGAAAGTATGATCAAAGCAGGAGAGAACATTTGCAAAGAAAATTGGCAAAAGGTGATATAATTTTTGTGTGAATAGACCCTGTCGGATATCTACTGCATGGGCTGGAATTTTTAAGATTAAGCCTATAATAACTGTTTCCGAGGGCAATACCAGAAAATATTTACCCGAAACCGTCAATACAAGACCGAGCTTGCGAGGTTTTGTACAGAGGCTGAGGGTTAATATTTTCGGTATTGCCCAAAGGAAACAGTTATCAAATAGTTTATTACCCTATGGTCTGGGCTGGGTGAAGGCCTTTCGTTCTTTAAAAAATAAAAAGATAATTATAAAAGCAAAATATCGAAGGTTAGCATGAAGCCATTGCAGACGAAGCCATTTGATGCTGTTCGAATTGTTATTCGTGTTTGAAGCACTACTTGTGGTTCGAAGCTGAGTTGTTACGTCATGAGCGGGCTCTACTGGATAATAGTGCCCTATCATTACGTCACATTCGAATGTTTTAAGCCAATCACATGGTATAACAGAGTTGCTGCCCTGATCATTGGATAATAATGGTTGATGGGTTTTTACCTGTGATTTTTTTAAACCCGGTAAAGTATCGACAGTGAGTTTGTGAACAAAAGCGAGGAAGGCTCAAATTCTATCCAGAGATTTATTGTTGGAGTTATTGTTGATTTAGTTTAGTGATTAATCAGTGGCCAGAACCCAACATAATACCTTGATTCTGTTGCTCACCGCACTTTGATCCAGGGCATCGAATAAATACCAAAATTTGAAGTTTTAGATTCCTAATTAATTTGGAGCTTGCGACATGCAGCATAACCAAGGGGTTCATGTGCTGCAAACATTTTCAAGATTTGTCAACAGAAAGCGGAGATATTGATTTTTAAAGTTGGGCCTAGATTAGACCTTTGTCTACATAACCTGTAGAGGCATGGCACTGTTTTGATCGCATTTTACAACTTCTTGTTTCTAGGCTCAGATTTGACCGATCTTTTTCATTTTAGCCATATTCTGATCCTCTGAATGTGTGCTTCAAGGCAATGTTAAGCATGCTCAAATATTTTAACTTTTTATAACCGTTTTTGGACAATTACATAATGGTAATTTTCTAATATATTTCTGTCTTCAAAAATCAATTGTAAAATTCAAAGCTAAATACAAAAAATATTTGTTTCGCTATGCTGTTCAAAAAAAATTCAAAAATTAGAAACACCTTTGTAGCAAGTTCCTACAAAAGGGAACGTGCCAATTTTCACCCAAAAAATTTATATGACTATTTTCATTTCAGAAATTGTGAATCTGATTTCTACAGTTTTTGGATGTTTTACCCATTAAAGTTTAACAGACATCCAATAAAAAGCCTGAATGTGACCGGACCTCACTTAGATGACAAAACCATATGATAATGAAAGTTTGAGGCCTTTTGCAAAGCATTATTTCTAAAAAAACGAGTACAATTTACAAATAACGAATTCTTTAAGGGGCAAATGACGACAAAATACTATTTGTGCCTTAAAAATGTTTCACTTGCCGCTTTAGAAGGCTTAAAAGAGAAAGAAATGTCAAAACTTTGAACTTGCATCGTTTTTAAACAAAGGGAAAGCTTTCCGTTTCACTTTACCTAATTTTTCATCACGAAATATGGAAAAAATGTACAAATTATGTACCAAACTTGTGAAATGAAAATAGTCATATGAATTTTTTGGGTGAAAATTGGCACGATCCCTTTGGTAGGAACATGCTACAAAGGTGTTTCTAATTTTGACATTTTTTTGAAGAGCATAGCTAAACATATATTTTTTGTATTTAGCTTTGAACTTTACAATTGATTTTTGAAGACAGAAATATATTAGAAAATTACCATTATGTAATTTTCCAAAAACGGTTATAAAAAGCCAAAATATTGGAACATGCTTAATATTGCCTTTAAGCACATATTTAGAGGATCAAAATAAGACTAAAACGAGGAAGATCGGTCAAGCCTGAGCCTAGAAATAAGAAGTTGTAGACTGCGATCAAAATAGTGCTATGTAAACAAAGCTCTAATTTAGGCCTGACTTAAACAATCAATGTTTCCGCGTTCTGTTGACCAATCTTTGAAATTTTTACAGCACATTAACCGCTAGGTTATGCTGCATGGCACAAGCTCAGAATCAATTTGGGATTCAGAACTGTATTTATTGACATCTATTAGATAAAAAGGGCCTAATGGATCACAGTGCACCGGCGTTTTGTTTCATCGCTGTTTTCTGTCTATCTTTACTACCATGGACGATGCTCTCAAGAGCTCAGAAACATCATGCCCGAGCCTCCTAGAGCAAACCTTTCCACCAGATCTTCTCTGTCAAACCATCCTTACTCTGTAATTATCTGATGAACTCGCACTGTCTTACAATCAAGTTCTTGCAGAGCTTCTCTCTTGTGGAACAACCTCCTTTGCTCAATCTCCCCCTCCCCATAACTTAAAAGCCTTGAAACGATATATTATTGATGTGACCTCCTCTCTCTCGCCGCTTAATCTTCCCTTTTTCAGTTACTAGGGTACCTTACAATAGGTAGCAGCAGCTGTCCTAATCACAACACACTGACAACAGTTGTTATTGTACATATCCCCAACTAAAACTTACCCCTTTTCTTCTTGTAGGTGAAAGAGAGCCACAAATCAACTGCAGAGAAATACCTACATAAATATTGTTTCGATGCTGTTTATGTATCCAAAATCTTGACGCATGGTTTTCACTTTAAGAAAGAGTCCAAAAAGGTCCAATTTGTAACCAAGGTAAATTTGCTCTTCCCTTTGTGTCTTTTTGGCATTTCAAGAATAATTTTTTGGTCATAAAGATTTGGAAAAAAGTCATTTCAAATATAGAAAGGATATTCTTAATTGGATATGAAAGATCGGACTTGAAATCGGTCATACAGTTCTACAGGGTGTTTCAGAAAAATGCAACCCAACTAAGATTGAAAATTATGAAAAATGATAAGATTTAGGTAGATATAATGGATACCATCTGAAAGCACAATCTATCTTCTTTCCAATGATATGTAGTTTGGATACATTAAGGGAATTATTTATCATTTAATTGATATTTTAGCAAGTATGCCCTATTTAGATGCAGCATGCTGTAAGAGCAAAATCAAGACCTGTTTTACCATAAAATGTTACAAAACACATTTTTAAAAATATTTTAGGCCTAAAAGCACTTGAAGTGATGTCCTTAGGTAGGAAACATACAAATTTACTCCCATGAGATGCATTGATTAATCAAAGGACCCTTGGGGTGACTCACGAGATGTTTATATTGAGGCATCGAACAGATTTAGGGGCCGATTACATGGAGCGGGCTAGCCCGGTTAACCGAGGTGAAGGTTTTCACCCGGGATCCCGGGGTCAATAGCAGTTACAGTGTTTGAGAGACTTTCGATTACATGGCAAGCGGGCTAGCCCGGTTAGCCGAGATCTCGCCTGCTGCCTACCGGGCTAGCCCGGCAAAACGGGCTGGAAGTTACACATTCTTCTCGTGTAATCGATTCAAGGCCGGGCTAGCCCGGCAAAGCGGGCTGAGAAATCTGCAACGCATGCGCTTTATGAACAGATTATACGATTATGGCGCCAAGTATTTCACAGCCCGGGCTGGAATTCTCCATGTAATTCTCCATGTAATCGTTCAGATCATTTCAGCCCTGTTAGGCGAGCGAGCCCGTTTAACCGGGCCAGCCCGCCCCATGTAATCAGGCCCTTATTCCCCGAAGACGCCATATGTCCTCCTTCGTCCTCCGCAGTTCAGCTTCTCTTCCCTGAAGACGCCATGTGGCGTTTCAAAAACATGGCTTAGAAATTGCACAACAGTGCCTAAACAAAAGGAGCTTTGTCAACGGGATTAGTACCATTGGATACAGGAAAGGCTGAGCATTCTTTTGGTTACAAAAGGTCAACAGGGGTCAGGTCAAAGTTTTTAGAGAAAGTGCGTGTCGAATATCTGTGTTTACATTTTTACGATCGCGGTAAATTTTGTTTGCTTTAACATGGAGGCAAACTTACAGTATTAGAAGCAGTTACACGGCATTTTCAGAGAAACTTCAGAGGATGAAGGAGAGTTTTCGGGGTCTTGAGAGCTAATGGAGAAGTTAATTCGGACATTCAGGCTGACAAATAATTGTTCAGGGATGACAGTATAGGAGAAGAGAAGCGCGTTAGGCCGAAGGGCGAGAAGGGAAGTTAGGACGGAGAACTACGACTGGACTACACAGCTCTCAAAAGT
This sequence comes from Aurelia aurita, assembly GCA_004194415.1. Classification (NCBI taxonomy): domain Eukaryota; kingdom Metazoa; phylum Cnidaria; class Scyphozoa; order Semaeostomeae; family Ulmaridae; genus Aurelia; species Aurelia aurita. Next base: position 993,296 of record REGM01000094.1, read on the forward strand.
TCTTGATATTCCAGAAGAATACTTGATCTGGTCCTGTTCATAATCTGGATGCTAAAAATTTTGATGTTCTGAAAATTCAATCATTTCTTGACCTTTTATTTCTTGAAAGTTTTCTTCTAGCACCATTTGGTTTGAGATATAAGAGATTCTAAAATAGTTCTCAAATTTAAGTGATAAAAGTTGAATCACTGCTGGGATAAGGGCTGTCTGGAGAGCTTTGTTTATGGATTGAAACACCACACATAAGACTTTTGTTTGGAGATCAATAAGTTAATGAACTAATAATAAAAACTTTTTGATGTCCTCGACAAGAAACTCACCTGCTTCGATCCAACACTTTCGTTACTCCAAGGGCGATATGAAATGCGCAGTTCTGTTGAAAATATTGATTTAGGCCTAAGCCCCGATCGGGGAGCATGTGTCAATTCTTAGGCCCAATTTGCTTACATGTTTGCTACGAGAAATTGTTCATACCTTACTGGCAGTACCTTTAAACTTTCCATGGCATTTATTGTCTTTACAAGCTCTGTAGACATCATCTTTTTCCCCTTTTAATGGCCTAAAGTTTGTCTCTTCAGAGTGTTTCCCTCACAGCATTTCCTTTCCACAGCGGATTGATTTTCCCTCGCATCCCTTCGCAGATTTATTTTCAACGGAACTGCGCATTTCATATCGCCCTTGGTTACTCATAAATTCTTCCTGCGTCTAGGGAAGGCACGAAGTAGCTACTACCAATGATCTGATTGGCTGTTATTCTCAGCGATCGCACCACGCAGCAACCACGCAGCAAAACAAGCCAGCATGGCCTTTAGCCGCTAGATGTCATACGCTCTCTAGGCTTGATATTGGCACTATCACTTCCCAATGCAACCCTAGCGCAATGGCGAATAAGACTAAATGCCATGCTAGGTAAGGCCCTCTTCTGATGTATGACATTGCGAAGAGCATTGTAGCCTTGCATTGTCCAAAGGCTTCATATCGACTCGAGCCGATTCTAGCACTTTTCATCACACAACCCTAGTGCCATGACAATAATGACAACGGTGGACACGAATTTCACCCCAACCCGATAGACTCTACTTGTACTTTGTACTCGTGAGTCAAAAATGATAAAATAAGCTCACAAATATGAGTTTTCGCCTATGTTAATGTCCTACCACTTTCCTGCATCTAAAATAGGCCATACTTACTAAAACGTCAATTAAATGATGAATAATTTAATTAACGTGCCGAAGCTGGATATCATTGGACATAAGATAGATTGTGCTTTTAGATGGTACGTGTCGAATTAATTCACATGTCATTATTTTCTAAAGAATCTTGAAAAAAATGGGTTGCGTTTTTTTTAAACACCCTGTAAAGTAATGTGATAATGGACAGATTATACTTATGCATATGCTTAAAAATGGATCGAAAACTCGATCAGACCTCATCAAAGCTAAAGCATCAGTTTTATGAAAAAAGTCAAGAGAAAATAGTAACTGTGTATTCCTTGCGTGTAAACTGAAGAATCCTGTTTGAAGAACAAATAAAAAGATACAAATGCTTAAGTATAAATTTGTCAACAGTGGACCTGTCCATCAACCATCGATTAATCGATTATTCGATCGAGGTCCGAATACTTGATTACCATTTGGCCTGACTGATTAATCGATTAGTGCTAAATAGTCGATTAATCGACCTCAGGTGATAGTCGACTTTGCTGAAATAGTCGATTTTGAGTCACCAATCGGCTTTCATTGATAATAAATTATAATCGAATTTCATGAATAATCGACTATTGCAAAGAAACCGGTTGTCAGTTCAATGGCAAATAGTGATCGACTTTTCGATTATTCTGTCCATAATTGACCCTTGGTTACTGGAATTCTACAGGGTGTCCCAAAAAGTTATGCCCTGTTTGTGCAGTTGCTGTGGAGGAGCTGTAACTTCAATCGTCCCCCTTTTACACAGATGCAAAGGATAGGCTTCAACTTAGAGTTTGAGACCTTGTTTGAGTCAATCCGACAAGTGTTTGTTGATTTGCGACAAGTCTTATGGATAGACAACACTACTAACTCTTTTAAAAATGTAGACAAAATTCAGTTACAACGATGCAACCCTTCCTTTCAAAATCTCCTTGATTTTGACATTGCTGGAGAACAAAGAAATTGCTGTTTTTGAAGCAACCACTTATTTTGCCTTTCCTGCTCCATAAATCAGCAACCACTTATCAGCTTGACTCAAACTATGTCTCAAACTTTTAAGTTGAAGCCTATCATATGCAACTGTGTAAAAAACTGGGCAATTGAAGTTACAACTCCTCCACAGCAGCCACACAAACGGGGCATAATATTTTTGGGACACCCTGCCATAGTCTGCCATAGTCTGCCTAGTTTAGGTGGTAGGTTGACCTAGTGGTTAACGCTCTCGCCTTCTGTGAGGAGGGTTGCGAGTACGAGCCCTTGGCTGGCCGCCTGGAGAAGTACCACCGCTCATCCTGAAAAGCTCTGTATGCTTCTCTCCGCGGAGAAAGGCTTAAAGTCCTTGGGACGAGTTGCCAGTAGGAGTGATCTAGTCGGCTTCGGTAATGGACTTCTTGTGGGTTCTTCGACCAGACGACTCTATTTTCTGAAGTCCGTCCGGCCGATCCCTTTCAGGATAATCGATAAATCGGATATTTTTCATGCCATTAATCGAATTGTAAAATCATAGTCGATGGACAGGCCTAATGAACATTACGTATTCCAGTTTCGTAGAGTGTAAATATTGCAATTTCACTATTTTAGTTAAAGGTAAGAACTGGAAGAGCTGCAATCTACAATTTTTATCCTTTTCGTTTTTTTAATTTCATTGTCTGATGTTTGCTTCTTAACAGATAAATGATATGGATGTTAATTGGTCACTTGGTTATATGGTCAATGCAAGTAACCTGATACCAGAAGAAGAACCGCGAAGTAGGATCTCCAGGGATGATTTCCTCTTCTTCACTTCTCTCAGTGCAATTGTGATTGCGTTTGGTGTCATTTTATGTTTCTGCTATGCTATTAAGAAATGTAAGAAGACGGACTCAAGTTACCATGCTGTAGCCCATGTTGAAGAATAAACTGTGGATCATTTCGATCATTTTAATACGTTTGATTAAAGACCCATGACTGACCAGCAGACTATGCAGTACGAAAATACATGCCTAAATGCATTTTTTATGAACTAAAGAGACTACTCATATAATTTGTTGGCCATTTACTTTATTTCAATCGAAGGTTAAAACCAATTACAACCAGTGCTATTTTCTGTATTCAGAAAATAGTGGAAGCTGTGGTGAAGAGCATTCGAGGGCCGCAAAGGATGCTGGTCAGGCATGGGTCTTTAGCAAAATTTATGGACAATTCATGAATTTTCAGCAGACTTCTACCACGGGCTACCGGGCGAGTAAATAAATGTACTGACGTTTGAAAGCCTGTAGCTCTCAAACTGTTTATCAGATTCCTATAAACTGATAATACCTGAGTAGTTAACATATCATCTTAGATAAGAAAATTTAGTTTGTCAAAATTGGTCGTATCATTCTGAAAGTACAGGCGATTTTATAAAAAATCCGTCATCTCAAAATCTTTCAAAACAGACCTAAAATCCTTGATCAAATTTACGAGCTATTTAGCCCCACAGCTATCACAATCAAATTCTATCTGTCTATCCTGTTGCTCCATTTAAGACTATCGTTCAGCCTTTCTTCTATTTTCTATAATCACAAAGTTGGATTGCTAGCAAATTTGATCAAGGATTTTAGGCCTGCTTTGAAGGATTGTGAGATGACGCATTTTTATAAAATCACTTGTACTATGAGAACGATACGACCGATCTTGACCATCTAAATTTCTTATCTAAGTTGATATGTTAGCTACATGGGTATTATCAGTTTATAGGAATCTGATCAATGGTTTGAGAGTTACATGCTTCTATACATTTTTTGACTCACCCGATACAGGTAGTAAATGACAGCATAGCCTTCAAATCTTTGGCATCTTTAAAAAACATTGCACGGATGGTTAATTCATCTTCTGTGTTATTCAATGGCTTGAAAAGAACTTCAAGTACTTTGCTATAATCCTATATGTAGCATTTCTGATATCTTGATTATTTTCAGAATTACAGCGCCTTCTTTACTTGGGCCAGTTTTGAGAATGTGACGTCATCAAATTGCTAAATCGTAAACTAGGAAAGCTACAGGTTTCTGCTTACTGCCTTATTATAGACCTTCACAAACTATGGTTTTCTTGAAGATTGTACCGTTTTTTATATTTTTATTTAGGATCTACGATTATTTTATTTTTTTTCAAAACTTTTCACGACTTCTTTCAATAAAAAGAAAACCGCTGTTGTTCTGAAAATAATCAAGATATTAGAAATGCTACAAATAGGATTATAGCAACGTACCTGAAGTTCCGTTCAAGCCATAAAATCAAACGAAAGATGCATTAACCATCCGTGCAATATTTTTTAAAGATTTGGGGCTATGCTGTAAATCATTTAACCTCTACAGCCAAACCGGAACGAGATTTTCAAAACCTAACTATCGCAGGTTTTTTTGTGTAGAAAGTGATTTAATCTGATGATTTTTAGAAGTGGTACCATGGGTAGTTAGACTCCGCAGTTGTACGTGTCAGGCGCCATTTTGAAAGTTCTGTTGTTAAGGAGGTTCTGTTGTTGAGGAGGTAGCGAGAGAGAGAATGAAGGAGAGAAGAAGAAGTTCGTTTTCTTTCCTTTCTATTTCATTTTCATTTAACATTCTTTAAAGTTGGTTATTTACAAATAGTTATAAGCATATATATAAGCATATATATATATATACACAATAACTAATTCAAACCAACTACAAACTAAAACTAATTACATAATATAAAGTATAATATAATGTCCTATTAACAACATAATATCTTTCGCTACCTCCTCCGCAGAACTATACAGATACATTTCCACCGCAGAAGCATATTAGTTGCGGCGCTCCTCCATCAAAGCACACATGCAGTGTCTTACCACCCATGGTTGTACATTTTATTTCACCCATTCGTGGTATTAATAACGAACCGCTGTATATTTTAGGAGATAATAGATGATAAGAATATTTGAAGAAATTTTATTTGTACAATTTCATTATCCAGGAACATAATCTGCGACATGACGGTGGTTAGTTTTCTTCTATTGTAAGTCTTCTTCCTTTTTCATGAAGCATTCTGTTTTATTTTATGTTAAGATTTGTTAGAAGATATGTACTTTAAAGAGCAACCAATTTTGTCAGAAATGTAGGCAAGCCTATGGCGTCACTTATTAGTGAAAAATTAGCACTGTTAGAATCAGCCAATTTTGTGGAAAAGGTAAGCATATAGTCTTACTTTTTAATGAAAAGTTACCAATTTTTCAAAACATCGATATTAATACCTAAAATCTTAAATTGAGTGTTTTTTATAATGCCCTTTTCATCAAAAGTAAGACTAAGACTACGTTCACACGATGCCGGCACATTTTGAAAACGGTGAAAAATGTGACGGATAGGCCTCCCGTTCACACGAAAACGGCACATGTTTTGCCGGCAGATTTTGAAAACGGTAGATTTTGAAAACGGAACTCTAACCGGCACATTTTGAAAACGGCATCGTGTGAACACTTGAAAACGATGAAAACGGAACATTTTTCGACGCTTTCAAAACGAGGCTGATCGATTCTTAAGGTGTAGGTACATTTCTTTGGCATCAAATTATTGGGGAGATTGCAATGAGTTTGTTGCCGTCAAATTTTCTACCGTTTTCAAAATGTGCCGGCATCGTGTGAACGTAGTCTAAGTTTCTACCAAAAGATAAGTCTATATAAATATATGGCCTTTCGTTTTTTGTTCAAATTGCCAGATTTCAAAATTGTTGATGTTTTAGCAAAAGTAAGTACACATGCTTGCTTTTTTCGCTAAATCCTGCTCTTTCTAAAACCGCTCCTGTTTCATACCAAAATTAGCTGTTTTTGAGAGTATTAATATTTCATCAAAAAGTAAGGATGTAGGCTTGCTTTTATAGCTAAAACCTCCCGTTTCTGGAAGCGCTCATTTGTTACCAAAACGGGAGGCTAAAGGCTTACCTTCTTCATCAAAATTAGCTGTTTTTGAAGGTTGTCATTTTTCATCAAAAAGTAAGGCTGTATGCTTGCTTGCTTTATTCGTCAAAATTAGCTGTTTTTGAAAGTATTCATTTTTCACCAAAATGCAAGGCCATCGCATAGACTTACCTTGTTGGCCAAAAGTAGGTGTTTTGAAAGTACTCATTTTTCAACAAAATGCAAGGCTATAGGCTTACCTTTTCACCAGAATTAGCTGTTTTTGAAAGTATTCATTTTTCACCAAAATGTAAGGCCATCGCATAGACTTACCTTATTGGCCAAAAGTAGCTGTTTTGAAAGTACTCATTTTTCAACAAAATGCAAGGCTATAGGCTTACCTTTTCACCAGAATTAGCTGCTTTTGAAAGTATTCATTTTTCACCAAAATGTAAGGCCATCGCATAGACTTACCTTATTGGCCAAAAGTAGCTGTTTTGAAAGTACTCATTTTTCAACAAAATGCAAGGCTATAGGCTTACCTTTTCACCAGAATTAGCTG
>REGM01000094.1:1001299-1015725 GCA_004194415.1 Aurelia aurita
AACTACCGGGTGTCTCAAAATGGTGTATCGGCGTTTCCTAAAATGTGCAATCATACATTCTCGACCGATTTTAATGAATCACCAATCACTTTGAACCAGGAAAGCTGGCTTAGATGAAGAAATTTATTTCACTATAATCGATCACATCGTTCTCGAAAATCTTAATTTAGATTGAAAATAACAAGAAATTCAATTCAATTCAATTACGATACAACTTTCGGCATATTCTCCTGTTTAGAATGATGACAATTGTATTATTTATCTTCTAAAGGGCTTAAGTATGCACTTTTTTGGTGTTAGTAAGTATTTGTCATTTATCTTTTCTCCCGAGAGGATGATTCTGTTCGCTGTCATTGCTTTGTAACTGAAGCTTTGGCAAGATGGTATCGAAATTGGTAGTCGATTCGAAATATGTACAAAAAACAACTCTCAAACGAAATGACCCGTACCTCTAGAAAGGTAAGATGGATTTTAGTGTAACAACTTTCTGCATCTAAGTTAGCGATCCTGCTTTAAAAGGATAGGTCCTTCATTGAAATTGGTTGCAAATTCATGGTTGTACCGGGTGAGTCAATAAAAACAATCCCCGTTTGAAAGACTACAGCTCCATGGATTTCAAGGCAATGATGTTGGCGAATATTTTATTTAATTATGGACATGGTCAAATACATTTTAAAATTTACCTGACTGAAATCGGCCACTCCGATCTGAAATTACGAGGGATTTTCTCGAGAAAGCCCCTGCAAGAAACCTTCAAAAACGGCGTAAAATCACGAGCAAATTTCCCTAGTATTTCTGCGCTACAGCGATGACTTGTGAATGCTTTAGCACATGCCATCCCTTTGGGAGGATAACAGTGCCGTCCCTAGGAGCATAGTACATTTATTCCGGGCGATTTCATTCTCCCAAGAGGATAACACGTGATAAAACGTGCTCAAGCCATTGCTGTAAGGCAGAAATCTTTGGAATATTTGGTCATGATTTTAGGCCTGTTTTGAAGGTTTCTTGACGGGGTCTTTCTCGAGAACATCCCTCATAATTTTCAGTACAGAGTGGCCAATTCAAAAAGGAATTGTTTTTATTTACCCCCCCCCCCGGTACAGTTCGGCAAACGTAGATACATCATTTTGGGACACCCTGTACAAATTATTTAATTTTACATTCAACTTGTAAATTCACATTAAAAATGAAACAAACATGTCTCAGTCAAAGAATCTCATAACACATGCGCAAGGTCATACCATCAAGTGGGGTGACTTTGATCAATTTTTTGATGTTTTTCTTCATAATTCCAATCAAAAGTGAGAAGAAAGAAATATAACTTTTTCACGTGAGCATTGTCCATCAGACGTATGATATGCAAAAAGGAAACAATATTTTGATGCTATTTTCCACTTCTTTTGCAGCCATGAATAAGTGATCAAAGTCATCACACAAATGGGGTGATTTTGATCAGTAAGTGAAAACTATATAGGGATTCTTTGGTCAAAAGCAATTGTTTTTAGATAAACCGTTATAAATATAGGACATGAGCACTCTTGCAATCTTCTTTCAAAATCCAAATTGTTTTTAGCTATACAGTAAATGCGAGGAAGTCTGAATAAACTTCACATTTATTTAGCACCCTTTTTTTAAAGGAGGACAAGTTTGAATCTGTCGAGTTTACCTTTGGGTGCTGGTGTCCAAATAATTAATCATAGGAACCTTTATAATACCAGTTTGGATCTCCTTTGGTCAATGGCCCCTAACGTAGCGGCTGGTTAGACTAAGGTTAAGGTTATAAAGGACCAAGTGATCGAATTCCCCCTCCTGATCAAAGTCGGTCCACACACAACATACGCCTTGTTCAATTTTTTGACTCAACCAGTAGTCAAACACGGTTTTAAACGCAAAGAATTTCAAATCGTACAACTTACATTGGTTTTTTACTGTCTCTTAATACTGTATGGCTTGGTGGTGCATAGTCTTCAGCGGTGAAAGCTCTGAGTCGATATTCTAACGTTCTTCTCTCTTCAAGTTCACGTTGTAATTTGAGCGCCTACGGAAAGCAAAATATTAAACAAAGGCAATGTTAAAGGGAATCTAAGCATATAAAAGTGGTTCAAGCCACTTGCGGTCAAATTCTAGCCAATCAGGTATCAGTATTTCCTGTTCACGTAGATCAGTTACCCAAATATGGTTCGGCACGTGTCACGGCCTATTGTCTTTGCACAGCTATTTTTATCAAAGGCTTATATATGCTTAGATTCCCTTTAACTGAAGACACTGATCGTAATTTTTTCCGTATAGGCTTAAAGTGGCTGTATGAGCTATACTCCAAAAACACCATTACTTGTGTCTCCCTAATACAGGCAAATAGCAGCAGATACAGTGCAAATGATGATGTTTTCCATAGGTTTGAATTCCGTAGAATTAACGAATGCGATCCGATTATTCATACCATGAAAGATTTTGGAGATACAGCTGGATTCCTAGCCACTAGCTTTAGATGTGTTTAGCCTGAAAACACGAAAGCCCACTGCAGACTGAAAAGATTCTATGACATGCGCCCTTTACTTTGTTTTTAAAATCTTGTACAGCCCCTTTAACAAAATTGCGAGAAAGATTAAACTAAGGAAGGCAAAATTCGATACCTCTCCTAAATTGTTCTTCGCTTTTTCAACTTCTTCTTCTAGAGTATATTTATCTTGTGATGATCTACGTATTCGCATTTTTCTAATATGCTCTTCGATCTTGTCAAGCACATCTCTGTCTCTTGTCATTTTTGTGAGTGATTCTGCATCCATATTTTCTAGAGCTTCTTTGACTTGCTGACCATGCTGCATGAATACAAATGGGAGTATCGAGTCAAAGAAAACTTGCACCTTTTGGATAATCACCAACATTTTATTAAGTTGCCGCTCTTTTTTCTTTTTGAATATTTCTGTCAAGGACTAAATAAATTTAATACCAGGTGTCCCAAAAAAGTATGTGTTTGAACAGTTCCTGCAGAGGAGCCTCGTTTTCAAAAATTTGTGTTTAAACTTTATGATATAGATGGGATCTTCACTTGCAATATGCGACCTCGCATTTTGAAATAGGCTCTGTATTAGCCGAGTAATTCACTTAAACATGACAAATGTACGAGGCAGCTTGATGCTTGAGACAGATGACTATTGAATTTAGGTCNACATTTTCACAATAAAAAACTAAATTTAGAATAAAAATTCGTGAAAGCCTACAGTTGCATTTCTCCCCTTTCCATTATTTTATTCGGTCTTTAAAAACTGCCAAGGATCTAGCAGTTTTTATCCCATTTGGTAGCAGCTGCCAAACTGTATGTCCAATAAAAGGTGTGATTTCAATGCCAAAATTTGTGGTTATCTTTGCCACGTCTTAGATTATAAGGCACATCCCTGGTTACAAATATGTCCGTCATAAATTCAGGGTTGAGATGTACTTTCGTCTTATAAATTTCCACCATGGTTTCGTTGATGGACTGTCACTGAGTTATCTTTTTTCAGCAACGCTTTTTTCAAATTTGTTTTTTATATTCAATATGAAAATTTTCAAACTACTTTACAACACTACAAGGACAATACCAAGGGGAGCAAAAATCATGACTACCCCCTGGCGAAAACACGAAGAACATATAGCTAAATTAAACTAAATCTACAACTACGAAAAGCTATACACACACGATTTTTACCTATAAATAGTTAAGCCAGTTTCACATTGGATGCCAGGCTAGCATAGGCGATGATGATGAACAACCAAAACCCCAGGCAGGAGAACAACAACGACAACAACCGCTGTCATCACTGCTATCCGCCCTGTGTCCCAATTCCCCAAAACACCACGCCCATGTTATCAGGTCAGGGGGTTGGTATCACATTATTGGTTGGTTTTAGGATTTAAATCTAGTGTAGATGAATTTTTATTTACACTATATAAGCCTAACATCAAACGTGAAACAAGCCTACAAAGAAACGAAAGAAGAAAGAAAACAAAACAAAGAAAAGAGGGACTTTGAGCAACGTTTCAAAGCCAATGCATTTACTTTGGGTACTATCGGATCAGACATACATCGTAAAGTAGTTCGTAAGTAGTGTCTTAAGTAATTCGTCTTTGTAAAATTTTATATTGAATTTATATAAAAAAAAAAACAAAAACAAAAAAGACATACCCGTACCGTACCGGATCGGACATAATCGTACCGTAACGGATCGGACATAATCGTCCCGGATCGGACATACCCGTACCGTACATATCAGATTATGGATTCGGTCTTCAAGACTATCTGAAAGTAATAGAAGTTTATGGAATTGTCTAGCTCTAACAAAAACAAAATCAATGCTTACCATATTTCGACCCTTGTTTTGAAGCTATAAATTTTTTGTCCCGTTGAATCTTTTTTGCATCTCTTCGCCAATCATTTAGTAGTTGTTTGTCCCTACAGGATGAAGCGAACAAAAGACAACATTATTAGGTAATGAACCAATAGATTATGAAAACCACGAGTTTCTGCAGAAGCCAAAATCACGTGCCCTACTCTCACTCTTGAGCCCGGGGGGGAGGGGGCACTATGTATATTTTGGGTACTTGGGACGTGCCATCAGGAAGGGTAACGGTTTCACGACATTGGTATAAGGAACGGTAGCGATTTTCACGATTTTGGTATAAGGAACGGAATCCATTTTTGTGATTTTGGTATAAAGAACAAATAAATAGGCCATTTTTTATTAATTGGTATAAGGTCGGGTATACATTTTCGAGAAATTGGTATAGGGAACGGGTATGTTTTTGAAGCCTGAGTGGCAGGTCCCCAACCAAAACCTGGTCAAGTGCCCAACCCCCGGGCTCCTGAGCTGTTGCTTTGATCTCATGATCAAAGTCTTACTTATCTGCTGACAAAAAAATGAAACTTTCTGAAAAATCATCATCAAAATTCAATTGCATTAGTTAGTGACCTTGAAAATTCTTTTGTAAGCTTTGTGTCCAGAATCAAATTAACTTTAGACACATAGCAATGTCTTGAAAAGTCTTGAAATGTCTTCGTATTAGTGCTTTTATAGCAACTCAGTTTGTTTGCTTATGTCTGCGATCAAGGATGTCAGGACACCTATAATGTGATAAATGTTTATTTACCTTGTTTTGATTGGTGTTGTCTTGTTTGTTTTGCCTCTCCCTGCCTTGCTTTATGAGCAACATTTTCAACCGACCTTGGCCAAAATTGGTCCTAACCCCTTTTATCGAATCTTTCTCCTTTGTATTCCTATGGGTAGGTACGCCTTCGCAGAAGAAAAGGTTTTAAACCGTGCGGTTTAAAACCTTTTCTTCTACAAAGGCGCACTTACACACAGGAATACAAGGGTGTTAGATTCGAAGAAGCGGTTAGGCCCGGTTTAGGCCAAGGTCGGTTAAAATGTTGCTCATAAACCAAGTCAGGTAGAGGCAAAACAAAGAAGACAACACCAATCAAAACAAGGTAAATAAACATTTATCACATTATAGGTGTCCTGACACCCTTGCTGTGATAAAGCACTTTTATCATTTAGGATTCAAAATTTTCATATCAAATCGCAAATATAGCTTTTTGGCAGAAACGACAAGGTTTTGTAGAATATTGTAGCTCAAAATATGGTTTTCAAGCTACGATTTTATGGTTCTGAATAAAATGAAAACAATCACAGAAATTGAACATTCAGGTGGAAAGCGCAGTTTGACGAGAAATCGTAGGATGAGGCAAGCGACGACAATCATAGTAAATTTATTCATTTCATCATTTCATCGACATTCCAAAAAAGACAAATCCAGAAGACGTAAACGGTTGAGACGATTAAATATTAATTAGTTAATTTGACATAAACATGTTTTGAACGTTTCGAACCAAACATGGTTCATCTTCAGCAAATAATTGAAGGTACATGGCAAATTTATACCTTAAAACAAACAAGTAATTCGAGGTAAACAAGCGTAAGTTACATTTCCTACGCGAGGGGGAACCCGGGGCCTAAGTCCCAAGTGAATAAAATAAGGCACATCAAAAAAGAACTAAAGGGATAGATGACTGTTGGGAATTAAATTCAGGTCGATCACGTAAAATCAACAGGCTTTCGTGAATAAGTAAGTCAAAATCATTATTGGCTCTGTCCAAAATAGAGAAATCATTAAGCGATGCGGCGTGTCCTGATTGGTTAATATGATCCCCGATGGCAGAAGAACTCCCTTTTATTTTAAGACCAGCTTTGTTAATTCCCAAGTGCTCTCTGCATCGAGTCGTCAAATCACAGCAATTAATTTGATCTTTGAAACCAAACCACAAAACGACATTTGAAAAAGTTTCACTTTTTATTGGGTCACCCCCGGTAGACTGGGAATAATTTGAGAAAAATCTGCAAGATCAATGGAATACTAAACAAGTAATCATGGAGTATTTAAAAAAAACTCACTTTCGTTTCTGTATAATACTGTCTATCCTCGAATTAGTTATCTTCTCTTCAGCTTGTCTCATTTCTTCGTGTATCCGACTTTCTATTGATTCTTTCGTTAAAACACCGGATTTTATATCGTTTGTCGTAGCTGCAGAGTTGACTGTTTTACCTTGAATAAAAATGATAGAACGTGCTGTCAAATTGTGGTGTTCCGTTCAGTATTATGTGTCCATGAGCCTTGTTCGAGTCAATCTGATGAGCAGTTGCTGATTTATGGCACAACAAAGTCAAGATTCTTTAGTTAAAACACCGGATTATATATCATTTGCCGTAGCTGCAGAGTTGACTGTTTTACCTTGAACAAAAATGATAGAAAATGCTGTCAAATTGTGGCGTTTGGTTCAGTTTTATGTGTCCATGAGCCTTGTTCGAGTCAATCTGATGAGTGGTTGCTGATTTATGGCACAATAAAGTCAAAATAAGTGGTTACTTCAAAATCAAAACAACGCAGCCTTCGTTCTCCGACCATGTCAAAATCAACAAAATATTGCAAGAAACGCGACGTCATAGTGGATAATTTCACAAAACAACATCAATATTCGGAATCTACGTGAAAAAGCGACCTGCGTCAACAGAAAAGTATAATAAAAAAGCAGGTCAGTCTCATAGGATTACATTAAAAACGTATTTTCTACAGTTTGTGCATGGTGGCTCGTTACTTTTGGCCGGCAGCGTAAAAATAAATATTCTAAATAAGAAAATAAATGATAGCTGAATTGCATACCTTTCTGTCTTTTCTTCTTCTCGCCATAATTTTCAGAAACAAGTGAGCTCGCTTTGCTTGCTCGTCTTCTTGAGCCCTTACTGCTCCTTGTACCACCGTTGATACTTTCTAAGGCATACTTTTTGTTGTATATAAGAGGATTAGAGAAGATTGATGATGTGATGTTAAAGGGAGTTTTCTCTTCATCACTTCTTGACGGAAGGCCAGTTGGATCAGAACCTCTTCGTTCTGGTTTTCGATCTGAATATTTGTAGCTGCTATGGGCTCTTCTTTCTAAAAAGGAAACAAAGTCTTAAGTAATGGTGCCAGGTGAGTCGGATTGGTTGGAACTTTTCAGAGAGCGTGCCTTAGGGACTACCGGGCAAGTAAATATATCCACTGTTTGAAAAATCGTACTACAAAAAACCTATACAACCAATTTAAAAATTAGAACTTCTTTGCCTGATTGCGGAGTTAACTTAATTTTGAGAATCTAATCATAATTTACAATGCGTTATTTGGCTAGTCTGCACTTTAGCGGACCAGATGTCCATATCGGCAAGTTATGCGTCATGGGGTAACGGTTGGGTTAGGGTTAGGTTTTAGAAAAGGTTTTTTAGGGTCAGTTAGGGTAAGTTAGGGTTATGGTAAGGTAGGGTTTAGTTAGGGTTGGTAGGGTAATTGGTCAAATACATTCCCGAGAGATATGACATAAAGCTGGTCCGCTAAGTGCAGACCAGCCAAATAACGCATTGTAAATTATGAATAGATTGCTATCATGGAGGTTAGGGAACCAGATTGGCATATCTCTGGAATTCCATTCATTTTCGAAAGAAGTACGCGTCTTGAAGAGGCGTTTTCTGAAGTATTGTGTTTCAGAAAGAAACATAATTCAAAAAGTTAATTCATGTCTTCAAGAACTTTTCTCCCCAAATAGGAGTTTTACTTACATGACAAATTTCGCAATAAGGAGTATAAAAATATTCTACTAAAAACAAATGTTGTCATCGACAGCTTAAAAAGCTAGATAAAAAGGTGGGTGTAAAATTCTATTAAATTTTTCTTTGAATTAAATGGCTTGAAAGGAACTTATGGTACTTTGCTGTAAATCTGTAGTGGAAATTTTTTGATATCTTGATTGTTTATAAAATGGCAGCATTTATTATATCTGAGGTTGTGACGTCAACAAATTTCTCAATCCTAAACCAGAAAGAGCGACAGATTTCTGCTTGACACTATATAGTAGGCCTCCAAAAACTATGGTTTTCTTGAAGATTGTATCATTTTTCCTCCATTGATTTAGGATTTATGATGATTGTAATATTTCAAAATTTTCCATGAATTCTATCAACAAAAATAAAACCATGCCATTTTGAAAATAATCAAGATGTTAAAAAATGTCCACAACAGATTTACAACAAAGCACCCTAAGTTCCTTTCAAGCCAATCAATTGAAAGAAAAATTTAATAGAATTTTGCAACCACATTTTTAAAGATTTGAAAGATTTGAGCTCAATGCTAACCCTATGCAACTACAAATTTATAGCCTTATAAATCTACAAAAGGTCCACTCTTTTAAAAATTGCTTGTGATATCTATATCTATGTTACGTCACAGAGAAATCAAAAGGAAATACACTTCCTAATCAAGTAACGGAAGCTTGATTACAAAATATTGTGTTCCAATTGTTTTCTAATAAGAGATTATCGTCAATTCCAATCCTGGGGGCAACCGCACCCCCTCGCCCCTCGCCCCCAAGTGTTCACCAGCTTGGCTAATGACAAAACACACGTCCAGAATGATTCTAGCATGCAGAGAAGTACGCATGTATTGTGCTTTTCACAGTCATGCTTATGTTCAAGCAGCTGGAGAATGTTAATTCTTTCTAACATTTTCAGTTTCCGTTCTCGCTAAATTGCCCAAATGGGTTTCCAATATCCTCTGCAGCCATTCTATTCCAATTGCCCGATTGGAATTCAAAAGCAGCTATTGATGTAGGAACTGTTCTCAAATATGGACGAGCAGCTCGGCTAATGACCAAACTCCGTTGCACGCAGTGCAGAATTCAATCTTCAGTCACATCAATAAGTTCTTTAACTTTTCTCACATTGCCTGCAGCGATCAAACCCAATTTGAATTTATAAACGACTTTTATGTTAGAACTTTTCTCAAATATGGACAAGCAGCTCGGCTAGCGACCAAGCTAAGTTTCGTGCATANAGCTAAGTTACGTGCATAGTATAATTTAGTCCTCGGTGTCATCGACCAGTTGTTTAATTTTTCTAACATCTTCTGCTCTCATTTTGTTGTCTTCCTCCAATTTGAATTTAAAAACAACTCTCGATGTTGGAACTTTTCTCAAATATGGAATAGCAGCTCGGCTAGCCACCAAGCTAAGTTACGTGCATAGTATAATTTAGTCCTCGGTGTCATCGACCAGTTGTTTAATTTTTCTAGCATCTTCTGCTCTCATTTTGTTGTCTTCGTCCAATTTGAATTTAAAAACAACTCTCGATGTTGGAACTTTTCTCAAATATGGACTCGATCTACTCATCATTGGGCGCCATTCTCCTTCGTAGCTACCAACGAAGTAATGAACCAACAACAACCCCGTTGCGTCAGGCAGCGAGACAACCTTTCCTAAACATGGTTGTCCTGGAATGAAATGTTTCTCTGGCACTTTGATAACAAGCATGTCATCAACGGCTATCTCTTTCGAATCAACCAACGCATTCATGTTTCTATTAGGCCTAACTTCTGATATTGTTTGTGCTTCAATCAATTGTCGAACTTTAGACATTTTTGCCTTTTCTTCATTCATTATTTCTTTCACTTGTTCATTCATAACAGTAGTGTCTAGTCTTTCGATTGACTCTTTATCATTAAGGGGTTTCTCATCACCTAATACTTTGTAATCCATTTCTATTGCTCCGCTTTCTTTAATTTTTGCATTCATAATTGTCTTTGCTTCCGGCAGCTTAGATTTCATGCCTTTTGATTTCATCTTACGTTTGGAGGATTTTTTGCTTGGAGATTTCGTAACTTTTCGAGCACTTTTAGTCTCAGCTTCTAACGACCTGTCTTTTGGCGACATAGCCTCTTCCTTCCTATTGCTTGGCAATTTTTCTTTTTTAATTGTCTCTTGTTTACGCGCTGGCCTCTCGGGAGATTGCGCGTTACTCCGACCAGTCACTGATTTAGAACTACCCGAAGCATTTTCCAGTACAGCAGTATCACCGACTATGCTGTTGGACTGTTTTGAGAGCATTGCCTCATTTCTGATTGGCGGTAATCTTAGACTAGCACTTGGTGAGATATTTGTAGAAGCATGTTGCAGAGCTTTGTCCTGTCCTAGCAAGGAAACAAATGAGGAGATTAGTTTTGGAATGCCTCAACCGTTCATAAATCTGCCTTACTGTAGCGTGCGAGGAGCCTCGAACATTTTTGCACAAAGAATAAACAAACTCGTATAGAAGAGTGTTTGAGGCAGGATAAAACTATTGACAAGTACGAAATATCTTACATTTTAGAATTAAAGCTGAATTCACAACTAAAGCGTTTTCTTGCCGCTGCCCAAATAAGCTCGTGTTATATAAATTGGTTCGCCTTAAAATACAAGCATCACTTTGGAAAGTGGCAAGGAAACTGGTCTTAGACCCCATTTACATGACACCGGTGCGAAATGACAACAGTGCGAAATTGGACAACACCGGTTCGAAAAGGGTGTTAAAAGGGAGTGATCTGAAGACTGGGTCCCAGCCTGAACGTACTTTAAGTAACATTTGCTTGTTCATACATAAATTCCCCTATGATGTTTGCCTTGCTTCTTTATTTAGCGGGACAGGAAATTGCTTTGCAACATGCTACAAATATCGTTTCTCGTCCAAGCTTAGATGAATGCCCCGAAATAATATTCGTTGCACTTAACTACAGCATTGCAAACGCTTTGGAAGTCTGCAACACGGTAAAATATTAATATAGCATAGGTTTCAAATCTTTAAAAACTTTACAAAGGTCGGTGTAAAAATGTATGACCTATTTCTTTGAATTGAATGGCTTGAAAGAAACTTTAGCTACGTTGCTATAATTCTACCGTTGGACTTTTCTGAAATCTTGAATATTTTTCGAAATTACAGCGTATTTTATATTTCAACTCTTTTGAGGATGTGACTTCATCAAAGTTCTAAATCGTAAACCAGAAGAGTGAAAGACGTATGCTTGATACCATATTCTAGACATTCATAAAGTACGGTTTTCTTGAAAATTATTCTGTTTCCTTAAAAAGTTTAGAAATTACGATGGTTTTAAGTTTTTTTCAAAATTTTTCTTGAATTCATAGAAAAGAAGGAAAACCCTCTAATTCTGAAAATATTGAAGATTTCTGAAAAGTCCAACATTAGAACTACAGCAAAGTAGCTTGAGGTCCTCTCAAGCTATTCAATTCAAAGAAAAGGTCATAGAATTTTACATTGGCCTTTTTAAAGATTGGAACTTCTGCTTATTAGTATAGATTATTACCTTTGTTGTAGGGTACGGTTTCTTCTTCCCCTGAAATCTCTCCAGACTCTATCAAAGAAAAGGAGAAGATCAGTATTCAGTGAAAATCCTGTGGAGGGGGGTTGACTTTCATTTGTACAGGGAATCTGCCTAACACAAAATATTTTTAACCCGACTCCAGAATTTTTCCCTCCAAACGATAGCTGAATCTAGAACAATCAGTGAAAAGTATACTCTAAAACGTAAACATTAAACCGAGCAACCTTAAAAATAACAACCCACTTTAACAAAATACCCCCTTTTGATAACCAGCTCAAGAAAACTTTCCTTCTTTCTGTACTCGGCCCTAGTCAAAAGAGGCGAAAAAGATACCCTGAAAAAGGCAAATGCCCGTCAGACGAATTACCCCCTCCCCCCCGCGTGAAAATAGTTGCAACCTTTCAAGACAAAAGGACAGCATTTCTTGTTTCAATCTCCACTTAATTCATGCCAATAATTAGCACTGATATGGTTCCAGTGTGAACACTTTGTTTTGAACACAGAAGAACTCGTGAGCGCAATTTCTTCGAAAACAAATATAAAAAAAATTGGTCTACACTCTTAAAAAACAGACTTTCGGTGCGTAGGTGTGCATTTTCTAGTTGGGTGGAAGTTGACTTGGCACGTCACAATGATATGAGGATTGGGCATTTAGGTTTCACAGTTACAGGTGCTTTAAAGACCCTGTGCTCCCCACAATCCTTTGCAGCAATCACAGTGATATTCATACAGCATGAAACTGATTTTGGCCTAGCAATCACCAGGCTGCATTATCTGTTCAATCTTCAAATGAACGTTATGCCATCACTTTTGATTTCCAACAACAGACGTTCCTGAAAATATTTCAGTGATTTGGAAAGCTTTGTTTCCTGTCGCTATTTATGTTTCCTGTCGCTATTCATTAGAGAGCTCCTCCTTTAAGGAATTCCCCACACCCCCACACACAGGTTTCATATATTTTCCTTCTTAGTAAAATAGTATTGTTGCGGTCTCTTACCTTTTGTTTATATTGTTGTTAGTTGTATTGTAGTGGATGTATTTTATATTGAAACTTCATGTTGCAAATTTTAAAATGAAAACTGAACTGAACTGTTTCCATTATTGTTTGTTCAACATATGTTGTTTACAGCCAATATGATGTTTTGATGATTCGCAAACGTGCAAAGGATCATGGAAACCACAGCGTCTTTAATAACTTTGAATACTATGAGTTAAAACTGATCCTGTGTAGAACTGCGCCAGAATATTTGAGATACAGAAATTGATTCTGGCTAGCATAGGGCTCAAATCTTTCAAATCTTTAAAAACATGAGTGTAAAATTCTATTACATGTTTCTTTGAATTTAATGGCTTGAAAGGAACTTAGGGTACTTTGCTGTAAATATGCTGTGGAAATTTCGTGATATCTTGATGTTTTTCAAAATGGCGGCGTTTTTATTTTTGCTGAAAGAATTCATGGAAAATTTTGAAAAAAATTAAAATAATCATAAATCCTAAATTAATAGAGGAAAAATGATACAACCTTCAAGAAAATCATAGTTTATGAAGGTCTACAATATAGTGGCAAGCAGAAATCGGTCGCTCTTTCTGGTTTAGGATTTATTAATTTGTTGACGTCACAACCTCAGATATAATGAATTCTGCCATTTTGAAAAAAATCAAGATATCAAAACATTTCCACGAGAGATTTACAGCAAAGTACCCTAAGTTCCTTTCAAGCCATTTAATTCAAAGAAAAATGTAAAAGAATTTTACACGCACCCTTTTAAAGTGCCACTGACATGAAAAAAACGAAAATTATTTTATCAGCCGAACAGAAGCAGTAAACATCGCTGATCCTAAATCTCATAAGTCTTTTTTCAATTTGAGGGGCAGAAGTGTGCTTTTTATGGGGTTTTATGTGGAGTGGTCATGCGAACAGAGTCAAGAGCGCGTGACGTAGTCTGGTGGTCAGATGTGCAAACAAATTGATTGACAAATAAACACAGTGGAAGCAGCAGTACCACGCGTCGCATAAGCTGAGAGAAACATGGCGAATAGTGAACTAACTGACATAACTTCGTCCTCAAATGACGAAGAAGACATTCCAGTGATAAGTGAAGAGGAGTTTGATGCCAATGGCAACCTAGAAACGATTGTTGAGCCGTACCAAGACAACTTCCTCTGATGCCGATGAAGACAATGGCGTGGAGGCAGACATTGATCGAAGTCCTTTCGAAATCGTTGAGGCTCGATCTGAAAAAGGCGAACTGTCGACGAATGGTGAGTAGTTTTAGCATTGCTTTATTTCAAGTTTTGTCTCTATATAAAGAATTATCAAGCATACACAAATGTAGCCAAATTCAAGGTCAACAGGCCGCCGTACCTAATGTTATTGTTAGGCCCTAACTTAGGCCCAATCTAACCTGACTCAAATAATTCATTCTTGTGCTAGGCCAGTTTTATGTCCTATTCCGTTATTGATTGGACAAAACAAGTTATATCGATGATATTAATGGATTATTGCGGCAAAAGGTACAGGTTGCACAGCCATACAGCTATTGCTCCAGTCTCAGTTCTCTACTACCCTGCACAGTTTTCGCTCTACAGAAAATAAAACGAACATTATTCAGGCCGATGTTGGCTAACTGTAGCATACTTTAGGGTATCGCTTTACCAACAGTTGTTCAATTCTATTGCAGGTGTGAGTGAGGCAAATGTAGAGTAGAACCGCT